>CADWAE010000478.1:1800000-1987500 GCA_902982915.1 Phalloptychus januarius
TACCAGCACTGCTTCCTCTCATTAATGAGAGAGGAATGACCCGTCCATCTGCAGCATATTTAAATTCTTCCTAATGTCTTAACCCACCGCCAGACAAAGCTGTTCTTTTACTCCAGCAGGTCCAGTTGGCTTACTGTGCCATGTCCTCTCTCGACGTCAACTTTGACCAACTTATGTGGTCAATTTTAATCTGCAATGGCCTGGAAATAGGCCTGGGAAAAATCGGTTAATTTATTCTCTAAAATATTTGGACCAGGTTGTCTATTATGGAGATTGTTTTGTTTTTTTATTCCCTTGCGTTGAAATCTTATCAAAATTGTATTTTTCAGAGGGTGACGATGCTTAAAGTTTCACGACTTGTCGACAACTCTATCTTGCCATTTATTGATGATTCCAGGATTAACCCCCCACTCAAAAGAGAAATAAATAAATTCAGCATATATGGGAACATTTATTTGGGGGTGTATGTGGCTTTTCTACATCTGGCTTTTAAAATTTTTGAAAATTTGTGAATACTTATGTATGGCGTGAACTTGAATTGAAAACCACAAATTTCATTAATATTTCCATAGTGATCTTTAAAAAATAGCTCATGTTGGTGACAGTGAAGCAATTGTTTATATGAGACTTTACTCAAAAACAAATATGAATCATAAATCATAATCGGTGCTGCTGTCGTTTTTTTAAAACTCCCAAGTCTAGATGTAAATCACCTTCATTGGTAAAATAGGCATTTAAAGTGATAAAAATTGAAAGAACTTTAGATATTTACTATGGTGAAGGCATTCTTAAATGGAAGCCATTTAAGAAAAAATGAAAGTAACGCCAACACATAATATTTTGTACATTTTTGTCTCCAAGGGACCGAAGTGGAGCTCAAACCCAATGGTTAAATGACGCAATGTTTATGTTTTCTTTCCATAGCCGGTTAATACAGCAGTCTAACACAGCCTGTTTGCCAGAGGCATACTGTTCAAAGGGGGAGGTACCCAAACAAAACGCAGCGCTGCATGTGGGCGATGTGGGAACAGTACAGCACCTGCCAGGAGTCTGGGAGTGTCCTGGTAAAGACAAGGGCGTTGACTGAGCAAAATCATTAACTTCAGCAACAGAGAAGGGCGTTTCTCATAACTCATTCTGCAAACCACAGAACTTAAAAATGAGTTCTGTCGAGTAATACAGAGGGCTTGTTGGGCTGATAAGGGTTTGTGTGTTATAAAACAAGCACTTTCTCTCAGTTATTTAATGAAATAGTTAATTCTTTATAATAAATATTGTATCAAAGTTGCTAGCCCTAATCCTAAATATCTCAACAAACATTGTCAAAGCACCATAAACCGATTAAAATGTGTTTTCCTTGATCAAATTTCTATGTTATCCCTTTTCTTCAAAGATGTATGCTAATTTTGATCATGACTTTCATGTAAAAAAAAAAAAAAAAGATGTCTATTGTAATAGTGTGCATTTATCTGTATGTATATTTTCCTAAAGGGAGTTCTTGGAAATGCGTGAACACAGCAGCAACTTTTTTTTTTTTCACATTTTTCAGTAAAAACTGAAACAAACAGGTGAACCAATCCAGATGCATCAAGCATTTCTACATGTTTTCGGTGCAATATCTGACAAATATAAAAGGTAAGAAAACAAATAAATATTAGCAAATAGGAGAATTAAAAAACTTTTTGTGTGTCAAAAAATTTTTAAATAGTGCACAAACTTTCTGCTGCTGCTCCTCCTGGGCAAAGATCAGCTTCCCAGTGTTATTATTTATCCATCGTCGCAGAGTATGGCTGATAATCCTGTCCCAAGCCCAAAACAAATATCCTATTCCTTACTGCCTTGTTATGTAAGATCATAATCCATCTGCAGGACATCATGCACCGCAGCAGGCAGACAGGCGAGAGGAGGATGATGGAGTCACAGACAGCAAAGGGGGCTTTTATTTAACCCTAACAAACCAAACAACTGAAGAAGTCTTACTTTTGCAATTCAAAAAACATGCCCTGCAAAAAGTCATTCACTCTGAACTTTTTCACATTTTGTCCCATCACAACCCCAAACTCCAGAGTGCTTTATTGGAAATCTTTGTGAGAGACCAACAAACACGGCCCACATCTGTGAAGTAGAGGAAAAATACATTTCAAAAAGTTCAAGACTTTTTTTTTTTTTTTTTACAAAAAGAACTCAAATGTGTGTGCATTTGTATTCACCCCCTTTAGGAAATGTGGAGAACTTTTAACAAGTCTTTCAATGGCTTCCTTTAGCAGTGGTTTTATTTTTCCACAAAGGGCATTATTTTATTGTTGTATTATTACATTTTTGAGTGGATGATGATAATTGTCCAGTCAGATTCTCTGGGGTTAATACTAGGGCTGGGTAATATTTAAAATACATCATTATCAGAATATCAGTGGCTGCTTGGAGTGCAATAACTGATGGCTAATATATTCTTAATTGTTATGAAAGTGCAATTTAAGTGCTAGTGTAATATTTAGCTAGTTATTTAGCTATTTAGCTAGGTAGTCTTACAGCAGCAGATGTACAAAATGCTGAAGTCCTGGAAGCACAAATGAGAAACGGAGGAACGAAAAAAAACAGGCATGTTTCACAACTGATATCATTATTGTGATATTTGCACATATTAATGCCACTGCTAAATTCTCTTATGTTTTCCAGCCCAAGTTACTACATATAGTTTTTTCACTGAAGCTGTTTCAGTACTTAGCCAGGGCTGGCGCTAGATCTAGTTTAATGTGATGCCATAAAATTATTGTGAACTTGTCATGAGGTAACTGTTAATATGACTTCTTAATTCATGTTAAGGCTCAGTCTCTACTTTTTCCCAGAAATTAGGCAGATCAAAAGCTGACAAAACTATGTCAGGCATTTTTAGTTGTTGTTCTCAACCAACGCCTGACAAAAAGGTTTGTTTTTACCTATGTTCAAGCTTGTAGTTGAAACCATGGAACCATGAAACCACCAGTTTATTGGTACCACAACTGAAGCTTGTGGAAAAATAAAGCTTTGGTGCTGAGCAAGCAGTGGCACTACTTTAACACTAGAACCAGCTTCATGGAAAAACCCCGAAGCTGCTTCTCTGCTTAATGCTCCTCTCATCCAGTCAGTGGACAGCCATGTATTGGTGGGTTTGCAGTTGTGCCGTAATCTTTCCATGTTTAGGTGATAGACAGCTCAGTTATTTATGCAATGTTCAGAGTTTGAAATATTTTAGAAGCTAACCCTGCTTTAAACCTACCCGCAACAGTCCAAACTTTTAAGATTTTTATTCCTTAAAAATCAAGATAAAAAAAAGAGAACCTACAGGAATAATTTTCTTTCCATTTCACTTATTTGCTATTTTGTATTGGCTTATCACATAAAATCCTCAAAAATGTTTGGTACAAAATTTGGGAAAGTTTAAGGGGTGTCAATACTTTTCAAAGGCACTGTAAATTGCTTAAAATGAAAATACTACTAACATAACTCCTTCAACTAGTTCCTAATGGAACAGCACCATGTCTGCCTGAGTTCTTTGTGTTAAATGTAAGAAGGAATGAAGAAGAAATATCTTTCCAGCACCCAATCTGAGTGAAGGATGGAGCAGGAAGATTATTAAAGCATGCTTTAATCACTCGTTTCAATCTTATATAAAGACATCTGACTTAATGGAATGAGACAGGAAGTGAAGGCAGAGGACCAGAAGGAAGAAGGAAGCGCAGAGGCTAGTAAATAGGTATATGATGAAAGCCTTGGTTGTAAAAGGTATGCAGATAATATTCTGTGAAAAACTTTGAAACTATGACGTGTCAAGCTGAGGATGATTCCTGCTGCTACTGCTGCTGATGATGATGATGAAGAACATTCATGCGGTGCTGGTGAACTGCAGGTAGCGCAGGACATCTCCCACTTTTCAAATGCTTCTTAGGTAATGCAGCAGGATGAGTCATAGGAGCACCGAGACTGTACGGGAGCACCAGTTTCCTGAACCCACAAAGTTCAGAAAAAGGTCAAGCATCATCCAAAATGCAGTAAGAAAGTCCTGCAGTTTCCTCGCAGTCTTGCGTGGTGGTCACAGTTTTAGCAAGTAGTAGTGATATCAAGCGAAAGCATTCTTGGCATTCAACAATAGGGTGCTTTTTATTTAAGAATCCTCTTTGTTTGTGTCTAGGATACTTCCTGGGGAAGCAGTGATGAATAGTAGTGGAATGTTCTGCTTATGAATGACTTTATTCTCCTGAAGAAGATTAAATGTGATCCATTGACCTATAAGCGCAATAATGACATGTTTTCATGAAAACATGTCAGAGTTTTCATGAAAATTACCGGTAACTATGAATAGGCTGCAGCATTATATAAGTATTTTTTTATGTTTATTGATATTTGATTTAACGTTTTTAATATAGTTTGTGTTCATTAAACGTTTTTTTTAAGATCAACACAAAGTTGATCTTAAAAATTAATTGATTGATCGGTTTGAATTTCTTCCTTACTCCCACAGTGAAGTCAAATATGTATTTTGGTTTAATTATTAACTTTGCTTATAGTTTGCAATGTTAACACAGATTATGTAGATACATGCAGACTATCTTGCAAGGTAAATATACATCTAGATGTACTGTAAAATGAGCTCCAGACATTTGCTCAGGATTTTCTTCTTGTAAACATTAATTAATTGACTTTATAGCTGTATAACTTTGTGTGGATCCCAATTTATCTCCTAGGTGCAAAAGAGGGGGGAAAAACTACTCTATGAGTTACAGTAGAAACTGTATATAACTGGTTAAAGATTAGTCCTTCCTGCCTGACCTGCCGATTCCACTTTTGGCTGATAGATTATTTTGTTTATAGCTGCTGAGCCTGTCAGGTTTTATAAAGACACAACACATCTTCAATGTTCCAACTTTAGATTGAAAAAATTAAACACTACAGACGCCTGCCAGCCCTTTCTCAACACCAGATTCTGTCCAAGTCTGTTTGGTGCCCTGGCAAACAACCCAGCAGCCACCTTCTGATGAGATGCCGCCCTGGGAGGTTGCCCATGTCGCCCATACCAGAAAAAGCCACTACTCACCTCAAAGCAAAAGAGGCCAGTATCTGATTTTCAGACATTTGCAGTGGTAGATAAACTTTGTGGATAAGATCAGTTTCACTTGTTGGTATCAGCCGATCGCAGATCACCCAAAATGAAGAAAATTGGTACCAATCAATCAATCTCTGTAAATTTTACTCCTCTTTGTCAGGAACTATTTACCTATATGTAGCAGCAATGTAAAGAACAACTCTTCACAGAAATCCATACCAATGAGAGTTCTTCATACAAGTAAAACTATGTTTTCAGTATGAGAATAAGCTTTTAAACATCAGCTAATCCTAACGCTAAAACAACAGATACGAGAACAGCTACCAGCTTGCATGCCAGCCTTGACGTGACACATCGGTTGTATAAACCGATGTGTCTGACTCCACATTGTTGGTGTCTACTGCGTCTACACGCCAGCACATCTTTTCATTTCAATGCCTCTCTTTGACATCCTAACCTGCACAAGAACAAAGGCTCTCATTCCATCTCTGCACCTTCAAGACTGAAAGTTATTTAGCACAAAACATACTTTGTTCACAACTTGTTCACAAAATATTTTTGAGTTATTTAAAAGCAGAATGATTTCATGGTGGGGCTGCACAGTGGTGCAGTTGGTAGAGCTGTTGCTTTGGAGCAAGAAGGTCGTGGGTTCGATTCCCAACCCGGGGCCTTTCTGCATGGAGTTTGCATGTTCTCCCTGTGCATGCGTGGGTTCTCTCCGGTTACTCCAGCTTCCTCCCACAGTCCAAAAACATGACTGTCAGGTTAATTGGTCACTCTAAATTCTCCCTTGGTGTGAGTGTGTGTGTGTGCATGGTTGTTTGTCCTGTCTGTCTCTGTGTTGCCCTGCGACAGACTGGCGACCTGTCAGTCTGTCGCGTTCCAGTCAGTTTGACCTGGAACGTTAGCTGGAGATAGACACCAGCACCTCCTGACCCCAGTAAGGGACAAGGGTGTTAGACAATGAATGGATGGATGATTTTATGGTAAAAAAGAAAAACTTCAGCAGAAGCACAATTTCTAGAACATAGATAACATCACTACAGGTTACTATCGTTTGAGTTCACTGAGCCACCAGATGAGCAGCTTCGAGTATTTGCTGCAGCAGTAGAGCAAAGCCATCACAACACAGACAGTTACATAACGGCAGCTGAGAGGGCGTCCACTGCAGGAGCGGATGCTCTGCCTCCCATCCTCTATGATAGTTCTTGGCGGGACAGAACGTGGTGCGGCTCTTTCATATCTCCCGGCCAGAAACCGTTGAGCTTGCAAACATCTATGAAGTCAACTGGAAACTGCTGAGGCCTGGGAACACGTCAAACAGTCCGTTCTGATATTTCAGGGAGTAGTTTCTGTACGTCACCACAGCGCTGCTGAAAGAGTGGATCTTTTGACCAGCGCTTCAGAGAAACTGTTAATAGAGTTGTTTGAGACTAAATACAAAAACTCACTTATTTATTGGCATTCCTAGTAACGATCTGTAAATAACCATAAAATCATTTTATCATTATAGGATTTTTTTTTTCTTCGCAACTTTTCAAAACAGCAAAAACAGAATATGTGTTAATTTTCAGAAATCAAAATTGGCTACAAGAAAAAAGCCACTTATGTCAGCTAGGCCATGTTTACAGTCATGTTTACGACATTTGTTAAAAAGTTTAAAATAACTGGAACTGTGAAAACCAAGGCTGGGAGATGACTCAAATTTGCCGCATAGCAAAATGACGAGAGGTTAAACAAATCTCCAAAGTTCACAGTTAGAGAACTGCAACGTATGGCATCTTGGGATCACACGTTTTATATAACAGCTGCTTATTTTAGTGTTTCTGCACACATATTTTACAAGAGGTGCAAATGCTTGCAGAAAGTGACGTATGCAATCAATTTACACTCCTGAGGAGGAATCTGAAATCCTCTCTCTGCCCTGACAGCTTCAGGAGAAATAAAGATGAAAAGATCTCTTCAGTTCAGGATGAAGCCATAGTTAAATAGTTACAAAAAATGCATAATAGGCTCCTTGTCAGAGTGTGCTTTCTGTGAATGTTTCTGTACAGGCAGAAATAGCGCTCCCAGGGCCGTTAAGGGAGCCAGCTTTTAAGCAAAGCCATCAGTGTCACAAAAGTCAATTGATTGATTTGGTTAAAAAGTAGAGTGAAACCTAATGAGGTTACTGGTTCATGTCAGGCAGAGAGAGATATATAGAGAAACAGCCTTGTTTATCTATCGTGTAAACAAAAATTGTTAGCCTTTAGTAAGACATGAAAGTGCACAGCTACAGGTGTGGGAGGGGCAGCCCTGCCCCAGGGAAAATTCTCTGGCCTCTTTTTAAATTTACTTTAAGAACAATAAGAAGGAAATCTTAAATGTTTTTATTAGTACGTTTTATAGCTTTGGTATTCCTTCATACCAGTAACTGCTTCATGTCTAGGAGTGAAAAGCAAGAAAAAAAAATCTGTTTCTTCTTCTTTTTAAAAAAGCGCAGTCTGACATCACAGCTGACGAGCATGACAGACAGTCTTTGTGGCAACGGAGGTCACAGCTGGCAGCGGGAGCCGTCCAGAAACCTCACATGCAGTCACTGTTCCACCAGCTGCAGTTCTGGCTCACTTAGTCTCCACTAACCAGTGAAATATGTCTTTAATACGATTTCTAAACATTCTCCTGCTTTAATCTGGAATATATGAGCCACTTAATTTAAAACTCAGACGTTTAGCATTCCGTTTCTGATTCTTTGGATTCACCTCAAATGTGAATCCAAAGTGTTTGCCTCAAAGTAAATTTCAGGGTCCTCAGCTTTTCCGGTAAACTGGAGTTCCAGTAATAGGATGCTGAAGCTAATCACACCTTAATCTTCAACTGAGAACAAACTAGGTTAAGCTTGTTTTGTCTGAGCTTGAGAAGAAAGTGCACAGTACATCATAATGTACCCTTTTACCTCACTGAATATGCTAACAAAATGCCACAAGGCTACTACTAGTGTCTGTAAAAACTGTGCAGTAATTTAGAAATACTATTGAGTAAATCAACTCTATAGATCTAAAGGGAAGCTGAGGTATCAGAAAGAGATTCGCCGGCTGACTCACCCTCACTAGAGTCCAGAAACAGAACAAGTAAGGGACACGGGATGGTCAGTTCAGCACCAGTAAACGAGGCAATCCCATGAGAACGGCTGGATGTTACTAATTTTCCCTAATCGATCAGGAAGTAGTGTCAGGGAAAAGTTCAGAGGAAGATTTCCGGTTTCAGTTATTCAGCAAACATTTAGGGGAGAAAAAAAAAAACACCATACTCTGCAAAAATATAAACTTGGATTCACCTCAAATGTGTTATAAAGAACAATATAAAGAACACAAGTTTTCACCTCTTGGAGTTACCAGGGACTGAAAATGAAAACTTAAAGTAACATTCCACAAACAAATCCAGTTGGCTATAATGAGTATAAAAATACAGAGGTTTCCTAAAAAGCATTTAAAAAGATGACAGACAAAAGTGTTTGAGTAATTTTGTCCAGCACGTCTTGCTGCAGCTTTTTTGTGCAAGTATTTGGAAATATTGTTTCTCTTTTTTTCCCATCTTCACAATGAATTACAATGTTTACTCCCACCGTCTTTCTACATTTCTTTGTGAACTCCACCTACACTTAAGCTGTGGCGCTGAAAAATAAAAATTAATTTTTGCAGACAGGTCGTGTCCTGAGTTTTCAACCGCATTATTGACTTTGTGCGACTGTCACGGTATTCTGCAGCTTAAACCTGCCTTTGTGCAAGGTGTTACTTCCAAGTAAGAAAAGACAAAAACAAACACACCCTGTCACTGAAACACGGTGTAAGCAAGCCAAACATGCAAGGATGCGAGGGTTTTTGTTTTTGTATAGACTAATAGAGAAAAAAAAACTTGAGACAGCAAATATCCCATATGTGAACATGTACACATTCCAAAAAACAATAGCAGTCTACAGACCAGATAATTCGGGGGTTTTTTTCCAGCAAGGATGATCACGAGGAATTCGGCATCTCCTCACTTTGACTTGGCAGAGGGTTTCATGTTTTTCTTTACACCCGGTGTAAGTAATATAATAACACAGGGCACATACCGGCTTATTTCTTGCATAACTTCTCGGTAAAGATGCTTTGTATATTTGAAGCAAAAACAAGCGATAACAACACAGCGGGAGTGGAGCTAATTGACAGCAGCCTGCACAATGTTCCAACCTGCGTGAATGAAGAGACTGATGTTAACTCACCTCTAATGACGTGCACACTGACTTGTATTCATCTGTAATGAAAAAGCAGAAAAAGAGGATTATTCGCATTCAGTCAATGGAGCGGGTTATGTATTGTGTATGTAGCTGCTTGTAACCCACCATCTGAATTATTCATGTAGAGGTACTGGACAGTTATGAAATACATTTCTAGCCACACCAATGTCCAAATGCATTAAATATTTAATAAATGTAGAATTATAGAGAGTTGAAACTTGACAGAGAAACACAGAAAGAGCTGATATACATAACCAATAAACCGCAGTAAAGCAACGAGTGAATAAATGATTATGTTTTAGTTGTAGATAGTAGAAATCCAATCTTGCTAATGGAAAACATTCTCAAAATGTAAAACCAAATTTAAGAAAAAGAATAGGTTGGCCTCTGACTGAAACAAGAGTTAATCAGTTAATCATTTCCCACGTGCTAATTTAAGGTGCATTCATATGAACCAGCTTTTCACCAGAGATAGAGATCTGACCAAAGTATCAAGGGAAGAATGAATGAGCTCAGAGGATAAAGTGCAGAGGACATGAAGTCACTGCGCACACTAATGCAGTGTAACGTTAAATCAGTGCATATAAATCACACATTTTGTAAAGATAACCCATCATTCTGGCAACAAATGACTGTTTTTCTTTTTTTGATAGATCATAAGTTACAAAATGAAGGATTTGCCATGCCGTGGAGGTCTCTCCAAGAAGCCCATTTTACTGGCGACAATCATCCGCTATAACTGATCAAGGAGGAATTACATTCCTGGTTTATCTAAAACAAAATAAAAGGTTAAGATTTTGACCTTCGCTGGTGCATAAAATTGACATAACAGAATGTTGTTGTTCAAAATGGGAAAGACAAGATAATTCCATTCAAATAAGGCAGATCTGTGCTAAAAGATTGTAGAAAAGAAAACAAAAAGTTTGAAACAACTGAAATCATCTAACAGAAATTGTCCAACCATCACATATATAAATCTGTGGAGTTTTCTAAATGTTTCAGCAAGTTTAACTGAAAAATTAGGATTGTAGTCCAGCTGTGTGCATGAACAAAGAATGAAAATGTGGGAAAGCACTTTCGACTCATTAAGTATGGTGATGGAACTGTAATGATGTGGGGATGATCTTACTAGTACTAAGGTTTTAACATTGATATTAACAAATTATGAAGTTCTGTTGGCATCATCAAACCTTCACATTAAAATAAACCAAGTAACTAAATTAATTATTTTGTGCATGTTGTTGTTAAGTCAGAAACAAATGGACACACAAGTAAAATCTTTTCAGAATAATTTGCAGGTTGTGGACACATTTTCTCACATTCTCCACGTGAATCGATCTGTTTGCAAATGAAGCATCTCTCATTCGTCCAGCAAAAAAAAATTAAATATGACCTAGTTTTTAAAACTGTGTAGCCCTTTGTCCTGTCGGCTATTTGTCCCAGGCAGGTCTGTGTTGGCTGTGATCAGTTCACCGTGAACAGGGTTTTCAATTCTCTTAGAAAGTTTTCACATTTTGCCACATTGCGTCCACATAGTTCAATGCATTTTTAGGAGATTTTATGCTACGAACTAACAACACAGGGTAGGGCATATTCATGTATTTTCCATTAACTATGTAGAGGACATCACAAAGATATTAAAGACAAAACTTAAACATGCAGTTTTCATCTTGTGGCAAAAATTAGCATAAATTAGATTTCTCTTAGGTGAGAGATGGAGGTGGTAGCATCATTTATTTTTCAGCAAAAACAAACATTTCTACAATAAATTTCTACAAGGTAACAGTTTTCAGATGCCACTTTATAATGATCCACTGCATGAAATAACAATAAGATACAAAGAAGTTTGTGGTTGTAACATGTGAAAATGAGGAAGGGCTATGAATGTTTTTGTTAAGCACTCTGCGAGACATCTTAATACAAGATAATATCAGCAGAAACCACAAGGCTTAGGGTTGGTTTTCTGGGAGCTTTGCCAAATACCACCTTGTCACTGAATCATGCGTTGGCTGCAAAAACGTTGAGTTTCGGATGAATTGCAAGCTTCTTCTTCTTGCTACTACAGACTTAATAGGTCTCACATCCCTCTCATCACTAGGCCTAATAACAGTCAGAACAGAGCCCAAGCTGCCCTGAAATATCCCAGCCACAAGCTAAAGGAGTCAAAAAGACTCCCCACAAAATCTCCAAACTTAATGTACTAAGAGTTCTAAAGCCTGTGCTTCCAGTCATCCCTTTCAGTACTATTTTTGACAGAGCAAAGACGCTCAAATGCACACAATGAATCTGTTTATTCTGTGGGAATCAGCGCGAAACATGGCAGTACAAGAAGCCGCACTAAGAGGCTGGTAAGAAGGAGGGATGCGACAAAGAGGGGAGGAGAAAATCCAAAGGCATATAGCAAATATGTTCCCAAGAAGGATGAGACAGAAGCCCAGAGCCTAAAGCTGTGCTGACAAACAGGCCTGCACCTCCTTCCACACCCAGCTTTATCGCTCACATATTTGTGGAATGCAGTTACAATGCCACAAGGCTTTGACGCATTGAGCACACCTGTGAACACACCTGAGCTGCTCCAGTACCAAACCCAGCAGATGAAAGAAAATTACATCAAACCTTCCGTGATGATTTTTCCACTTCCAGGTCTAATACCAGTGGGATTTGCTAATTAAAATGCTCTGAGATCAGCCTAACTATCATTTACTCCAAGATATGTCGAATCTGTAATGCCTGGACTCTTAAAAAAAAAAGCAAATGTGTGTCTTCAACAAGGTGACAGTTAATACATTGCAAGTAAATTGATATCTTAACTAATGGGAATGGGTCTGGGAGGTGTTCTCTTTCACATGTTTCAGTTTTTTATATATTTACTTTTAAAAAGTAAAAAGCAGTTTAAATTTTTAAAGATAACTGTTGGAAAAAAAGAGATAACACTTATCTTTTAAACTGTCAGAGTGATACATTTGATTTAGCTTTTTGTCAACTTTCAGTAACTAAAGAATGCTTATTTTATTTCTCCTTTCAATCTGTACTATTTTGTACCTTTAGTTTGGCGGTGTATTGATTTAAAATAATGGTATGACTATACCATCAGAAAATTGGAAGCCATCTGTCTGAAAATGTTTCCTTCTTTCCCTAAGGTCTTTATAACTTTTGTTTTGCCTTTGTGTTTAATGAGAAGTGTATAATATTTTATGAATTTACTCAATTTGCCCTGTGTTTTAAAGTTTCTTCAGAGATGTTTAAATCCCATTCTCCAGCTCAAATCTGTATCAACATTAATAATAACCCTGTTGGCAGCTATATGACTAATCTGTGCCTGGCTTCCAGCCAGTTTCTCTCTTGATGCAGCCTAAATTGCGGGGATATGTCCTCGAAACAAGGCGCTCTAACATTTTTGAATGTATCAGTCACGTGGTTTAGTGTTTACTGAAGCTAACTGACCACTTTGGGCTTCGAACAGTCATTCATTAATCTGCAGCCTGCATGCTCAAGCTACCATATTCACCAAGATTGTAGTGGAAATATAACATTATGTGGTGAGAACTAAAGCTGAGAGTAAACAGTTCAGAAAGTACACATCTTTGCCTTAGCTTTACGAGCAGTTATTCAGTGGTCTATGGTTTGTTATTAACGGCCGTATCAAGCCCATCTGAACACATTCGCCACATGGCTGGAAGCAGATAACTACAACAATATGGCCTCTTTGTGGGGATGCTCCGTTTATTCGTTACCCTGGGGTGGATGTGGAGATTAATTGAAATTCGGCCCTTGCAATTTACCTTCTTATCAGTGTAAAATAAACCCGACAACTCGTCAGGTGGGGCCTGTTTTAGTTACCTGTGCTGCCTTCAAAGTGCAGCTTGACAGCCCCGTCTCTCCCGATCCTCACATTCCCAGGTCCATCGATCTTCCTCGGGTAGTCCACCGCCGAGGAGCCCGCTGCCTTGGAAGAGCCTCTCCGTCTGAGTTTCTGCGCTAAAGTCCGACAGCACTGGTAGCACACTGCCCATGCCTGTTCCTCGTTTATCGGCTGGCTGTACAGAATCAGGATTTCTTCCAGGGACAAGTCCTCGGATCCGTCTCCGCAGTCCATGCTCACGTCTCCGCGGTTCAAATTCCGAAGAATGGTCGGCGAAGAAGAAGACAGTGTCCCCTCCTTACTCCCAGGTCGCTTAGCCATTTTCACACCATCCTTAACTTCCAAATACTAAGAAAGAATTACCGAAGAGTGAACGTTGGTAAATGTTTCTGTGTTACATAGTCGGTTTCTCTGAATCAGCTGGTGTCCGTCCAGGGACTCAGTGATGTGCGCTGACTGGAGTGACGGAGGAGCGCCAACCCTTCAGTTCTGTGAACAGCAGCAGCCCTGCTGTCGGCCAGCTCCGCATGGTCCCTGCGCACGCCATGTTCACGTTAACAGTGGCACCACAACGCAATAAATAAATATTTACATCCATTCATATATATATGTATGTGTGTATGTCTAGCAAAACACATCAATGTCGACGAAATTTATTAGACGTTTGATTTATTAAATGTTTACATCATATCGATGTAATTATTTACTGAATTACTCACCACTGCCTGGGCTAAACCAAAAGTCAAAATGATAACACAATTAATTTGTTTAATAAGTAAATGTGAAATAATGATTTAATAAATTAATAATGGTATATATTTCAGTTTTCACTTAATAATTTAAAAATTCCTTTGCTAAATTTAAGTATTTAAGTAATAAAAGTTTTTTGTAAACAATGGAACTTTTTCATGCATATTAAAGGTTTATGTTAAACAAATTATTTATGAAGTTATTTCAATTTGTTGTTGTTTCAAAACTTTTTGATATATGAACAACCTACTTGTTTATGTATTTATTTATTTATCATCTCCAAAAATGATACAGATAACCACATATATATTTATTTATCTCAGTTTCATTTGAGGGGAGATGGAGGAAGATTATTGTAATGATTATAAATCTGTGGGAGTTTTGGGCCTCAATGACTAAGCACATCACTAGTCAATCAATCAATCCATCAACTTTATACCTTTAGGTAGATTTGTGAGGTAATTTTTAAAAGGCAAGAATGTAAGCTATATTTATACTCTAATCTTGGTAGATTGTTGTATATTTTCAAGAACACTAGTGTGTGGTTGCTTCCAAATAACTTTTTTATTTTGTATTATCCGTATACCTAAATAATCAAATGTTGCAGAGGTCACTTTGATGAGATAAAAAGAAAAGTGCAAAGGTTCAATTCTGGCTTACATCAGGTAAGGTATGCAGATAAACCACCTGGAACCTTCATTTTCCTTTTTTAAGACCCCTGTGTGAATTATGAGGAGAAAAATATATATATATCTGCTGTCAGAAGCGTTGCCCAGTGATACTGAAACAAAATAACTGCCATTATTTTACTTTTTATTTTTTGTCTAAGGCTTCATTCAGGTGGTGGCATTAAGATTAAGATTGTTCTTATGTTTTTTTTCTGACATATTTCAGTTTTATGACCAATGAACTTCAGACATGATACTAGTTTTGGAACTCTGTTTTCTTATTATTAAACTGGGCAAAGTTTTGAAACATAAGTCTAGTGTGACTGAGTTAATAATTAAAACTCTTGCAAAGAACCAAGCATACCTTGTCAAATCTGGCTGAAGTCATAACCAACAGATTGTCTTTTATTTACATCCAAGCCCAGCTGAGCAACACAGCTTCCACTTGATTCTTGTAAGCCTTCTGCAGCATCAAGTGTTCAACATCGCCATCTGCTGGTCAGTAGTTTGGTTACCTCATCATCTCCGACCTCCTGAGATTATTTCATGAGTTCTTGTTATCTAAAATACTTTGAGTCCAATGGCTTACCAGTATAATAGAGATGTGTACATGCAGATCAGTGTGAGCCCCAATAATGTTACACATTGCATTGTTGCAAATAATACCATTTACCATTAAACACAAAATAGAGACTAAAAGAGAACCGTACAGCACATTATACAGAACAAATACAGAAAAAATCAACAGTTCTGTTCAAATTAAGAGGAATTGTAGGCACATGCAGGTGTAGTTTTTTTTTCATCTTGCAAAGGCTGAAGAAGAATGTCTTCAGCATTCAAGCTTCAGACATCTCAATCTCAGCTCCTAAACAGCACTTTAAGGTTGTTGTCTTTTTTAATGAAAGTTACTCACTGCACTGACTGGGCTTAACAGCACACTCTAACAACAAAATATTTTCACAAAGAACAAAAGCAAATTCTTAAGGAAGCCCTGACACAGAGCTCATCTGATGTGCAGATTGAGATTATAGTGTGCATATGGGGCAATCTTTCCTTTTCAAATGTTTTTTTTCTTCTTCTTAGAATTGTCTTAACACAGTGACACATTCCCTGACTGGTACTATGAGCATGGAGGAAAAAGCATGGTGTTTGGTTTCCACTCTCTTCCTCACACATGCAACAGCAATGCAGCATCTCGAGGTCTTTGGGTGGAGACGTAAGCAGGCGTCCTGTTAGGTGAATCGCTGCCTTCAGGAGCCAGAGCAGCACAAAGTCACAAGCAAAGATCATCCAGACACATCTGCAAGTCCTTGCCCTGCTGTGTGATTAAATATTCTTGGAGCCCAGCTAATTTGCCTCCTCACAGTGCTGCAGCTCTTCTTTCATCTCTCGTCGCAGGCGCTCTCCGGTTCAGGATCTCCAGGGCTGTTGACACCGACAGGCTGGCCGTCCTTGGACAAAGCGCCGCCCTCCTTCGATGCTCTTCTTTTGGAATCGCGAATACTTTGCTGTGAAAAAGATTTTAAATGTCACTTTGAACCACACTAGGCAGTGAGAAGACAAGAATGAGCAGAGTTAATCGATCCTGCTGCAGTTATATGAGCTGAATTGATTGAATTTTAACTGATTGAATATCCACCATTCAATTGGTACTCTAGGTAAAGATGCGTAAAGAGCTTTAATATTTTGTTGGAGCAGCATAGAAAAAGTAGTCAATTAGAACCCCAGTGCTCTCCCACACTCCATTACTTTTACTTAGATTTTAAGCAACACAATAACACAAAGTAGTGCATACTTGGAAACTGGAAGGAAAATGGCACATGGTTTCCCACATTTTGCTAAATTTGAACGTATATGACATGCACATATATTTAGTCCCTTTTTGCACTGATAATAAAATCCAGTGCACGCAATGGGCCTCATCTACTTGTATTACAGCTGTCCTAAGCAAATCTCAAAGGCTAGTGAGAGAACAAAAGTGAAAAATGATACCTGAAAAACTTGCAGGAATCTTGAATGAACTCTGCATTTAATCCAAAAGACCAGTGGGAGAATATCTGGCCATCAGTTTAAGACATTAGGTTTAAGCAGATTTGAAGCTGTTTTGTGATATTAAGCAGACAATTTATGCATGAATGTAACTGAACTGAAACATGTCTGCAAAGGAAAGTGAAAATTCATGGACAGAGAAGTTGATGCTTGATGGCCAAGGGCGACACACCTTGCTTTTTCACATAAGACGTGCCTGATTTAGATAGCATTCCTACACTAATTGAAATTACTATTTGAAAACTGCATTTAAATGTACTCAGCATGTCTTTGCCAGAAATTAAAATGTGTTTGCTGATCTTAAACATTGAAGTGTGACATGAAAGCAAACACAGAAAAAACATGTAAAGGAGAAAAATACTTTTTCACAGCACTGTCCATCAGTCAAGGAGCGCCTTGGTCTCCTCTGGTGGCTGGAGCCATTGGTGGTGATGGCCTGCTTCCCACACTGGGTTCCTGTTGTCACCATCCTCTTCTCCTTCAGACCCGCCTCCACAGCTTTACCTTTAACAGAATAATAACAAAAAAATGAATAAAACATATGGCCCTGTGTCTGCTGGGAATAGTTGTGATTTGCATTTTGCACTTGGGTATAATTTTCCAGTCCATGAAGTGGCTTTCAAGAGGCACTTGGCCTGCAGCGAGAGATCCTAGAATCCAACTTACTGTTCGGGACTGAGACGGGGGTTTCTACGTCCGTGTTCGTAAGCCATGTCGACTCTGTTTCTCTGGTCCAGCTCTCATGGTACCTCGGCTCGATTATCGCGTCCGCCCGACTCCCTCCACAACCCATCGAGAAAACCATCCACGGCAGGTGTAGCTGACGCTGACACGGATAAAAGCGGAGGTGTGGAAACACGGTGCGGTTTGTCTCACAGCAGCAGCAGCATCCTTCACATCGGCTCAGTCCCTGTTTCTTCTTCCATCGTCCTCAGCAGCTGCTGCTGCAGCTGGTGGTGGTTGATGTTTCTCTCCACAGGCTGTCAGCAGCTGACCAGCATCAACACACACAGAGGTGTTGTGCGTCATCAGGAGAGGAGGGAGTTCACACTGCGCAGACGCAGAGCGCTGATTGGCTCAGCTCAAGATGCTGCGAGCATCATCACTACGACGAGCATCGTCATTATCATCATGCAAACAAATACTACTCCGAATCCAAATTATTTAGCAATGTTGAGCAAAAATATTTGGAAAGGTTCACGACAAGTTCATGGAATTACCACGCTTCCCTGTCTGCTGTTTTATTCATTTATCGTTTATAATCTTCAGTCTGATATGTCATATTTATGGGGTAAACACATGTAAAATGTTTCAAATTAAATGACATTGATTAAAAGTTGTTCATTCCAACATTTAATTTCAGCGTTATAATTCAGTAAGGGTAAAAATCCCATGTAAGAATGTTTTGTAAATCAAATCCCTGCTGTCACACTTATTTACACCTTCAACAATCTCTATGAAATTTGTGTACTGCAAGCATTTTGTTATTTAGTTATTATTTCATATTTTACAGTGCCTGGATCTTATAACCATGAAATGCAAATGTATAAAAAACATTTTTGGTCTCTCTTCACAATGGGAAAGCTAAGAAAACATGCCATGGTTGGTGTTGATCTCAATAACTCAATAAGTTCTACTAAGAAAACATCCACTCACCATGAGTTAATTAATAGCGTTAATTAAAAAGCTAAAAAGAGCAGGAAATGTGGCAAACCTAGTTGGACAAGGACTCAAGTTTGTACTGCAAGCAACCATATTCAGGAGGATGGTAAAAGAGGTAAACACCAAAGGCCTATTCCAAAATTATTGCTGGACTGTACTTGATCCTATCTGTGAAAAATCTTGCAGTACAGCACAATTCTTTCATTTTCCTCAAGCATTTATTTTCCCATTTTTATTCCAGAAACTGGAATTCAGTTAATCCCAATAATTTTCCAATGTTATTTGACTATTTAATCCTTTGTGATGGTTTTATTTACATCACAGGAGGTTTATTTGCCTAACAGATGACAGAAAAAAACTGTATGTATTACATATTGAATTTATTTTCACATTAATTTTTGAACATGTGGTTTACTTTCTTTCATACCAACAACACAGCATTAGCACACATACAGTGTTGATATTCTTCAAGGAAATCATGATGCAAACAATGCCCTTTTGTAAACTGATCAATTTAGTGTATCACAGATCACATCAAGAGAAGGAATGCGGTGTTTTAATTGTACATGTAAACAGGTAATACCTATTTTTGATAAATAAACACAACACATTTGAAAAAAGCAAACAAAACACGGTTGCTTATTCTGAGGCATAAATAATCACGGTGTTTAGCCATACTCTCAGATCTCCCACATGTTTATTTCTCCACAATTTTTTTAAGGTAAATAGGGAATGTCAGCAGGGCTCCCGAGAGTCACCTGAGAGACTATGGACATACAACGAGGAGCAAAGAGCAAACAACAAAAATCTGTAGAGTTGACCATTTTCGTTTTCTCACAAGAAAGTCATCCTTGATGTGTTGACTCAGAAATGTACAAGAAAGCATGTGAATTGCAAACAAAAAAGGGAAACAAGAGGGAAAAATTGGGTGAAAGAACAAAATAAATTAAAGCTTGTAAAGTAAGCATGTCACATCAAAACATTACATTATATTAATTAAGGAAATAGCCAGGTTTTCAGACTTTGAAATCCAGCAGATTGCAGTCGATCTTGTAGTAAACGTACGGGTAGTACTCCTGTTGGCTCAAATTCAGACCTGGGATGTCCATGGAAGCCTGGAGGCCAAAACCAAAGTTCAGCTCACAAATCAAATTATACTTATATCTAATATTAACTTATACAAAGTACATTTTGTCAATGTATCTAAACCTAATGCATCAATTAGTTGATGGGTGCATTAAAAAATGATGGGCTCTAATCACAATCGTTTCATAAGATTATGGCTGGAACTCACGTCAATGACGGCAGCACTGCTGTCCAGGTGTTTGTACAGGTCATACAGCACCTCTCTAAGTTTCTTCATGTTCTTCTTGTTGGGCTGAAGCAGCATGGCCTGGAAGTTAACTGGCAACCCGTATCTACAAAATACAAACATAGATGTTTTTTGTATGACTTGGCACATCACCAAGTTAATGTGCCAAGTCATTTTTTAACATTTGAGTACTAAGATAAAAAATGAAATTACAGCAGATATGCGTTTTATATTTAAGCTCCATCTGCCAACCGGGAGCAACACTTTCACAAAAAAAATAAAAAATTATTGGAAAAGAAAGTCAAAAGGTCCAGCCTTGATCAAAGTATGAGACTTTTATATAGTCAATGGGAATGAAAAATAAAGTCTCAAAACCCAAGATAATTTTTCACAGTCTTCTTTTTTAATCTACTCATTGAGATCTAAAAAATACAAAAATAAAAATAATACAATTCCATATTTCGCCAATATTTTTCAACCCAGATGCCATCAATCTCACTATTTGACATTAAAGACTGCATGTGTGTTCGATGCAACATGTTAACTACCTCTCACCTTAATACTGACTCAACAAACACACGCAGCGCTTTTATGTGAATCCACGCGATAAAGGCCTCACTGAAATTCACCTTCAGCCATCGCACCAAAGGACCCTAGATTGATTTTTTTTTTTTAAATAAAAAGAAAACAGATTATCATTGAGAAAAGTCTTTTTACATGTGTCAGAACATTAAGGAGTTTTATATAGCAGTACTGTTATGTCAGAAACAGCCTAGAGATGCTGCCATACTTTCTGTCGTTACCCCCATTAACATCCTGTACTTTGTCATGTTGTATGTGAATGAAAAGCAGTCTTACAAACTGTTTCTTCTTGTCTGTTGACAGGCGGGTCATCTCCTCTTTGTCTGCCTTCATCTCCTCCTCGTTGTACTGGAAGTCGCGCACCGTAAACCTGAGCCAGGATTCACAGTAGAAAATGGTAAGGAAAATCAACAAATGTGCAGGAGTCTGCTTGGCCATTAGCCACTAAAATAACAGAAAAAGAATATAAAGGCAAAATTCGCAATGGGAACACTTTGGGGAGCTCAGTAATACAGAAAAATAAAGGATGTAAATAGCAATAATAATAATAAAACATACTTCAGTCGTCAATATTAATGTGTCTGTTTAGAATGAACAGATTTAAGATAGATATATGAACACGTTTCACTACAAAAACAAGTAAACTCATGCATGATGCTGGCAATCAACATGAGATTGTTGCAGTTATAATATTCGTTTACAAAAGCTCTAAAAATCTTTGTAATGAAGCAACTGATGTAGACAACTTTGTTGACACCCATGACATGCACAAATGCAACAAGCATACGGTTTTATGCTTTTTTAATTGTTTTTTTGCAAAAGTGACTTTTATTCACAGCCCAATTCAGAGACAATAAATGTGCAAGGAGAGGGGAGGAAAGACATGGAGCTTTTTTTTTTTTTGACTACTGCTACAACTGCTTGGTGTCTGTAAACATATGATGTTATTAGCCTACAAGACAATAATTGATATCCCTTGCTAGTCTGGTTTGGACAAATGTCTAAATCTGCTGAGGACAGTGAATAAGACAATGGGGACCCCCAAATACCCATATTCTATTCTTCCATCCATTCAGTCATTGTCTGTACCTGATGAAACAGTGGATTTTCTTTCTGCAAGGGCAAGAGTTCTACAAACCTCAAATAAACATCTATTAAAATTAAGGATTGGATATCTCTCAACAACTGCGTCCATGTCTGTGTTTATCAGATGAAGTTACTTGTTTTCTCTGGCTTTGTGTTTGAAGTCATCTACAGCCTTCCTGAAGAGCGTCACACTGAAAAGACCGCTCTCGTTGTCCTCAAACAGCTGCCTGTGAGAAAGACAAGAGAATTCATTTCAGTGAGAAAATGCATAGCATGTTTGGCATTTTACAGCAAGTAATCAAGTGAATAATTGCATTAACTTTATACTCAACTGCAATGCATGTTATTCTTAGCATGTGGTATCAATGACTGCTTGTGAACTTCATTTGCACACAATACTGACACAAAATCAATGTGTGTTCATCAAAACTGTAAACCCTGTATGTGACTCAGCAATGTGGGAATGCTAATAATACATAGAGAGAAATGGTCTGTGCTGACAAATGCAAACCAAATATTACATTAGGTACAAAATGGCAAAAATGAGTGAATTGGTCAGCGCACTCAGTGACAGCAGCTGCAGCGAACAAAATTTGAGTGGGACTTGAGCAGACTCAAATAAAAAAATTTAAAAATGTTGTGTAAGTTATGCTTCTGCAACACAACAAATCTGTTTCACCACCTGTATGCTGCTGCCAGACTTGGCCAGGATTCTCTTGCAATAGGGATTTTAATTTCAGTGGGATTTTCCTGATGAAATAGAAGTTAATTTAAAGACAAAAAAAAAAAAAAATTCTGTAATCTATTACCAACCAATATCAAAATTACTTGAACTTATTGAATATTGCCACAGGTTGAGAAAATGCATGGAACCTTTTATTTGCTGCACTAAAATATGAGCAAACATGTTCAGTAGAATATATTTACCATTAGTGACAAATGTAAATTTTCTTTTTTAATCATTTAATGTATTTTTGCTTTTTTGCTATTTCTTTTTACATATCTAAATACTTTTATTTAGCTAGATACAGTTCATATTGTTACAGTGTTTGAAGAAACTAA
Organism: Phalloptychus januarius; assembly: GCA_902982915.1. Classification (NCBI taxonomy): domain Eukaryota; kingdom Metazoa; phylum Chordata; class Actinopteri; order Cyprinodontiformes; family Poeciliidae; genus Phalloptychus; species Phalloptychus januarius. Next base: position 1,822,372 of record CADWAE010000478.1, read on the forward strand.
ACTGCTTATTGTAAATGTTTATTTTATATCAGATCAAATTGACGTACTTAGTGGAACGAGGTACGACCATTTCTGCCAGCGTCTCGTACGTCTTCTGCCAGTCAAGGTAGTTCGTCCTGGGGAAGGAGAAAGAAAATAAATAAAGTAATATAATGTTGTTTAATAATAAAAAAATAAATAGAAGTAAAATAAAAAACAGAACTTAAAACACAAACAACACCTGAATGCAACATCCCACATTAAAAATAGTTTATGGGAATAGTTATTAATGATGATACAAAAAAAAACGAATCTTCCCAAAGTCACAAAGTTGTAGCTGCAGAAATTCAGGATATTATTCTCATATCGATCACACGCATAATTTTGCAAATTCTCCTACTTGGGGACGACCACCAGCATGGTAACCAGGTACTCTGAGTCCAGCACAAAGTCGTCTTTCTTCACTATGTCAGCCAGACTCCTGGTCAACAAACTCCCTCTGGAAGAACACACAAAGTCACTTCACACTGCGAGCAGAAAGGCTATTGTTACGGTATGTTCTGCAGCTAAAGATCAAAACCATCTGAGCATTTTTGCTTGTTTTCTTTCAACATGTGCAGGTAAAAAGTAACTGATAATGGAAACCCAACTTCAATATTACTCACGCATTCTTCCTCTCCAGATTCTGCAGGTTTCCCTTCAGATTGTTGTAAGCTGAAGCTCTGGCCTTCAGGTCATTGTCTATCTGAGTCACTTGCTAGAAGCCAATTGGGAGAGTATAAATACATATGTAAATGTATATACACACACACCTCCTAAGAGGTTTAATTTAATGCACCAAAACTTTTTCTTTCAGGTATAATTTAAAAAAAACTTCAGTAAAAGGAAACATAAAGAGGAGAAGGTCTACCTTGGAAACAATCTCAGAGATGTTTTTCAGTGATTGTTTGATTGGATATTTAGCCATGTCCCACTGAAATCTGGTGATATATGTGACCAGATCAACTGCAACCCAGAGAAAAGTTGTCAGCTTTCAAATTTTTCCCGTTCACTGTTTTTACTTGCAGATTTTTAAATATATGAAAGAAAAATGATGATTTATTACTGGTTAGTCACACTGCCCTGCAAAAGAAGTCACATCACTTCAATCTACTCCATTTTGTAGCAGATAAACACTTTAGTTAGTGATTCATGATTTTAAAAAAAATAATTCACAAATAAAAATCTGAAAAGTGTGGAGTGCATTTGTAAATACTTTATTAGACCTTCTTCAACTTGCTTACTGCGCCCCCTACATGGTTTGCAGCCAACTGCAAATGTGGTGCCGTGCTTTTCATTTTTAGATGTTGGATTGAATAGCCAGTAGTGAGATGTCTAATTAAATTAATTAGGTGGCAAAATTTTGCCCTGAATTTTAAGAGTAAAAGAGGCTGAATGAAGCACTATTTTTTTTATTTGTTAAAATGCATGTGTCCTCTCATTTTCAGCTTCATAAAGCTAAAGGCTTTTGAAGCTTATGACTAAGGCTCAATGTCTATCATTTTATGTGACAAACTATTTCATTTCATGGTCTATCACATAAAATGACAATAAAATACATGGATGTTTGTGGCCAAAATGTGAAAAAAAAGGTCACAAGGCTACGAATACTTTTGCAGGTATGTTGATGATGTTTACCTCCGTTAGCTAGTAGGTTCTCCTGGACTTTGTCTCTGCTGTCCTCCAGAACGTCAGCCATGTACTGAGCAACTTTCTTCACCACACTTAACATGCCAATGAAAACAGCACATAACAAATAAATGTAGGTTCTGAAGTGAGTTAAAAATAAGTTTCCTCCTACACAACAAAACCCTACAAACTCATAGTGGCATGGTTTACCTTTCCACAAAAGTATCTAGCTTTGCAAGCTCATCCGACAGGCCCACTAACACATCAAGAGTCCCAACCTGTTTGATGTAAACACTAAAATTTAACGAAGAAAAACATAGAGAATTCATAGGGTGGGCGTACTGCATTACCTTAAGATCTGGGATGTTGAATTTGTGGTTGGTGGACAGGTTATTGGTCCGTGTAGTGGCCACCATGAGCTTGTCCCATGTCTGCTGGCAGGTCTTCTCCCCCGGAGCAGAGATCAACCAGAATTCTGTCATGGCTGCTTTCAGGAAGTTTGTTCACCCAGCTACCGGTGTGGAGAAGTCACTGACAGTAGTATGCAGGGAAGAAAAACAATTGTTAGATTGGACAAATGTATGTTGATTTAAAACCAAACTTAGAAACTATACATATAAGACCTTCCATTATAAAAATAAGAAAAAAAGACTTGAACTTGACAGTTGTTGTTGCTTCTCCCCTGTTTGGCCCTTAAACCGTTCATACAGTCTGTCTCATCTTTAACTTTCTGTGTCAAACCACTGTGTGCTCAATGTACTAAATCTAAGCCACAACTTCCTCAGGACTTGTTCATCAACAGATTGAAAGCACTTATCAGAATTTATGGCATGTGTGTCTGACATTGAACTAACCAGGGAACACCAACATAACGGTATTATCCAACATAACAATGTTTTATATCTACAATCATATTTTTTATTCCTATAAAAAAAAAAAAGGAAAAGCTTTGCGTTGGCCGGGAATCGAACCCGGGTCAACTGCTTGGAAGGCAGCTATGCTAACCACTATACCACCAACGCTTACACATTCAGAGAGAAACATCTGTCCAGAACACAACTCAGCTGACCGATCTTTCGTTTCCTCGTTTCTATTGCATATTTTCTATATATCTCTATGGCTACAAAGTGTCCTCAGAACCACATACTGCGGAAAAAGACATGTCTGGTGATTTATGGTCATATGATCAGTCTAAGCAGAGAAGCGTTGCTAAACATGGACCATTTGCTTAATTAAAGGGGAGGAAGATCACATGATCCACGGATCGCTCTTCTTCAAGTTGCGTATAACTTTAAGTGCAAGCAATAAAAAATCTAGAAAAAGCAGCTGAATAAACCTGCTTCATGTAATGATTGCTGCTGCTGCTGCTGACACGGGCTTGTTTATCGCTACAGCCTCACGCCGTCACGACACAAATAAATATAGGATATCTGCACTTACCGATGAGCCTGATGGTCTCAACGCTATGGCCACGGGATTTAACTCAATGAAACAGACACAGCTTTCCATATATGAAGCGGAAAATATAAGGTTTAACATTCACAGGTCCTTCAACTGGGCATCTCACTCACGGTCAGCTGATCAAGGAAGAAGTTCTGCGTTTGCGCAACCGCTGCCTGCACACTGCTGCCCTCTCGTGGTGGCAAAAAAAACATTTCTTTTGGATGATAATGTAGTATTTTCTATCTATCTATCTATCTATCTATCTATCTATCTATCTATCTATCTATCTATCTATCTATCTATCTAGAATACAAGTTCAGCTTTTCTGAAACATTGCCTCCTTGTGGTGAGATAAAAGTACTGTACTATGTACCTTATTGCCATTAAGGGGCAGTAGATGTCTAGAAATCAGTAGCTTTGTTATCCAACGATGAGCAAAGCTATTTTGTAGAAACTCTTAAATAGTTACATTTTCTTATTTTTAATCCAACTTTGTGTTTAAATGTTTATACTGGGCTCTCGCATTTCTTGTGATATATATTTTTAATTGGCTTGAGTTTTTTCTTGAATACTTTATGATGACGGAAAGAAAACACAGCATGCCTTTGCTAAGGTGAACATAGATATAAATAATAAACTGATTGTTGTGGGGGGAGGGGTTTCTTTAAAAACACTAAAATGGAATATCGGAATTATTTTCGATTCAACGTTTGACTCATTTATGACTTTTGCAACAGTATGTTGCATTAAATTTGTCACCAGACATTTTGCTATTTCGAATAAATCCTCTACAGCACACATCTTATCTCATATCTCAGACACTGAAAAAAATTATCTTTGGATTTTTTTTTTTAAAGCAGGGATGTTTGGAGGATGTGAAACTGATTATTTATGCTAATTTTGGTTCCTATCTATTACTTCTGGCTCAAAATTAAATTTCCTTTCTCAGAACAGTGAACGCATTTTAATGAGATTCAGTGGAACCAGAGCACAAAATTGGATTTTCTCCCCCATCCTCGTGAATATAAAAGTACATTCTTTAATTTTCCTTTAAAAGTTGCAAAAGCAAACTTTTGTCTGGAATAATATTATGCAAAATATTAAGTGCTTGAGAATTAAATAAATTTCCTGAAAATTATTTAACTCATTATTCTTGTTAGACTGTACAGAATGACTCAAAGCTTCTAGATTCAGTTTAAACAAGTAGATAAGAACCTTTTGAAAAAATTCCATATAGGACTTTCCTCTTCACAATCTTTAGTGCCTTTAAAAGTCAGAGTGTTTTTTGAGTTCACTAGAGTGCTATAAAAAAAGATAAGGGTGCTTGGGCCACCGCACACAGTTCCTCCGTAGCACAAAAACACAAGTCATATGACCGTGACAAAGGCAGGCCAAACGTTTCTGCTTGTCTTGTGTGGTCTACAGAATTTTATATAATACATCATGCTGCATTAGAAACTTCGTACATCAATCTGGATTATCTAAAAAGGTTCCCCTAAATGATCATGAACAAAAAGTAAGACAGGGCAACAAAGAAAATATAAAGAGTTAATAGTTAAAAATTTGACATATTTTAATCCCTCACATTCCATGACATACAAGCAGACAGGCAGACTTTAAACTGAAATGAGGTTTTAAAAACTTATAATCAGCTGGATTTGCCTGATCCTATTGCAATAAGGGGAGCTTTGGCTCATTGACTTCCATAACTTTCCCACGAGCAAGTCTCAAAGCTCATATATTTTGGAGGGTGCCGTGCATTATTATTATTATTTTTTTTAATTATTATTATTTATTTTTATTATTATTATTATTATTATTACAGTATAGGAAGCTGTTTGCTCCTTTATACACAAAAACAAGCTTGAGCTTAACTGGTAAAATGCCTTAAGCTATTGAAAGGCAGTTTGAGCAGGTTTGCACTGTCAACCTCATTTTCATTTATTATATGTTGCCTATCCCTCTTGCATTGTCACAACTGCCACATTCTTTCCTGCCTTAACAAGTCCTCATAATCCTTAAACTTTTGCATATTTTGTCATGTTATAATCAGTGTAACTTATTGGGGTTTAATTGAAGTCTGAATGCTGCAAGTCAGTGCCTAATTCGAATCTGCTGGGTTTTCTTAGATAGAAAATCTTTTAAACTAACTTGAATAATGAAGTTTACTGAATTGTTTGGTAGCAAGAATAAACTGGAACTTATGCATGATTGAAATTGTTTATTTTTTTAAATGTGTCTTGAGATGATATTGTGAACTGGCGCTGTATAAATTAACTGAATTCACTTTTGCTACAGATTCAATGTCATCATTTTGTCAGAAGTCCTTATCATCTTTCAAGGTGAAAAAATTAAACATCCCCCAATCTTCTTTATAAGATAGTATTTAACTGCATAAAAAAACAACAGCTAAAGCTCAATCAGATTTTCGGTACATACGATTTTTTAAAGCTAACCAAAGATTGTGTTTGATTTGGATCTGAACTTTGACTACACCAATCTAACACGTGGCTGTAGTTCATCTCCAGGACACAGAACTTGAATTTTGTTATAACAGATAGACGTGGTGCCCCCTGGCTTCTGGTAGTTATAAATTATTTAACTGTAGTTCTCACTATTCTCATTAATTATCCTGAAATGTGATTCTGCTCCTGTCTCAAGTCATGTGCAGTCTCATTGATGTTGTCTTCTGATTTTTATTTTGAAAAGATTTTGAAAACTATATTTTGTTCCTTTCACTTGATTACTTTTTGTTTTTGGTATTTTTGGTCCTTCACAAAAAATGTAAAGAAATACATTAAAGATTGTGGTTGTAATGTAATACGTTATTCTATTTTTTCAAGTCTTTGTTTATGGGAATACTTCATTTTACTAATACCCAGAATATGTGTTCTTACACATCTGTTATTTTATTCTCATTTTAAAAATAAATAGCAAACATTTCTTTAAAGTGCAATGTTTTCCTATCTTGTTTACATTTATACACATTATAGTTTATGAAAATGAGAAACAACAAAATGAATAGAGGATAACAAGGATATCAGCTGTGAAACTGGTTTTAAAAACCTTCAAAAGTGGATGATACTTTAAGCTCTGATGTGAATTATCTACTATATTAAAGATTTGTCTTGTCATTCGTTTCCAGCGTTTAAAAAACATTGACTTCTAGTTTACAATTACATTTAAATCATGTAGGTTCTCCGTAAAAGGAGTTCTTCTACATATTGCGGCTAAGCTGTGCAGCCATACAATCTACTATTGTTTTATCAAAAAACAGAACAACAGTAGTATAGGGCTGGTTTATTGTGCGGCCATATACGGAAAGTTTATGGTTATGTAACCTAAATGAACAAGCCGGGATACTGCGGTCCTTACAATATTCGGAAATACATATTTGGTATGCGCTCAAAAATGCAGAGCGTTCATTGGTGAAACTGAAACGACTGGTCCCGCCCACTGGCCGTTGATTACCTTTTCTACTTCCCCTCCTCTGTTCCAGTAGTTCTCCACCCACCAACCGACAGAGAGGACGCAGGGAGTCAACGCGGGTTTCCGACCTAAACATATGGCAAAAATAGCCTTCTTTCTTTCTTTCAACGTTGGGCCCACTACTCTTTAAAAATTCCGCCGAAAAAGAGAAGACGATTTTCCAAAACCTTTCGGCCGTTATCTCACGTAAGTACCGCGAAGCGTTCCCCGATTGTTGCTCCAAAGAGGATTCATTAAGCGGACGTTAACATGGCGGGCTGCTCTTTCTGCTGTCTTGCTACACATGACAGACCCGTTCACTGAGCTCTGTGATTTCGACATGTCTTCCGTTTCAATTTGAACATATAAATATCGCTTAAGCGAGTCAGATTTAGTGTGTTTTTCGTGTGGTGTATTTGTGTTAAGGTTTGTTCTAGGATTATTATGAAAATACGGCGTTAACACAGCCATCTCCGATCGAAGGGCAGCCGACAGCCACTCTAATGTTAGCGGTTTTTCTGCCTTGACTCTTTACCCAGCGTGTTTATGTTTTCCCCGTCCGTATTGCCAAAATAAATACATTTATTTGTGACATTTGTAAAGATACCATTTTCCCGTGGTTTATTTTATCATCTTTGGTGACGCATTGAATTAATATTCAATTTGTCAAGTTGTTCAGTGTTTTCACTTACGACGCATGCGCGAGATTTGGGGAGACGCATTAAATAGCCAGACGAACCGGCCATGTTGTGGAAGTAAGATAAATACCAGTGTTTTTTATTAGATAAACATAACCAAGCTATTTGAATGGTTGCAGAATAAGTACTAGCTCATATTGTATTGTTATTACTAGGGTTTAGTGGCATTACAGATGAGTTTCACCAACACTTTACACTCAGGAGGCCTAGATCTTATTTAAGCCGCATGACTGTTTCCTCCTCTGTGGCTCTGAAACTTTTTAAGTCAAGTCTCAACAACATAAGGGAGGAAAGTGTCACGTTTATCGTATATTTTAGGCAGAGATTGAATAAAAGTTAAAAAAATATATTTTACATTTTTGCTTTCTGTGTTTTTTTTTAAGTTGTGGATCAGGATTGATACTGTGAGTCATGTTTGTAGGTTCTAAATTAGGACAGTGGCATAGTTTTCAAAAGCTGAAAATTTGGGCTAATTTATGTTTTCATTCAGACTGAAACCTGTGAGAAATTATGACCTACATTGACAAAAATAACTTAAAAACATGTATATAAATTGAACTTGAATATAAATGCAGGATTTTAACTTAAGCTCCAGACTTCTATAGAATTGCAGTTGTCATCTCAATATCACAAGCTCAGTGGACAGCTTGGACACTTTTTTAAAATTGGTTATATATGAATTTTAATGCCTTTACACTCTCCATATCATTGGTGTTTCCTTTACGCCAGTGGGAATTCATAATACTGAAATGGCAAATACGACGTTGTTTTTGAGGGCTCAATGCAGCCTGCATTATAACGTTTGAAAAATGTCAGATGCTTATTGTAATATATCCATTGAAGCGCCAGGTAGATGTCTCTTTTATTTCCTCTCGTGCATGCATTCATGTCAAACATTGTGTTTTTTTTCTTTTCCAGGGCTCCCCTGTCTCTGTACAGGTGTATGAGCACTACCCAGAGGGCCTAGGGGCGGCCCTTTACCGGGAGCACTTTGACTTCAACGCTGAGCCACCTTGGGATCCTAGCTGATAGCGGGACAGGTCCATCTCCTGACTTGTCCATGTTAGTGTTTCTTTCATCTGCATGGGAAAAAAAAAACAAGTCTAACATAATGTTGCACTTAAAAAAAAAACACAAAACAAATGAAGAATTTCTAAGTTGCGTTATGTTGATTCTGTTTGTGTCCGTCTTTCCAGTTTGTTGCATACTGGCAGGACCCCATTGGCTCAGTCGTGACCCCCGGACTCGTTTACTTATTCTTTATGATCGTCGGCTTATTGGAACACGGTTAAGATGAAAGGATTCCCTGACAAACCAAGCTACATCATTGAACTCCTGGAGGGAGGAGTTACTCTGGAAGACATTATTGATGGGCACATCTGTGAGCAGGATCAGGTCAGTCTTTGTTAGAACAAGTTGAGGTTGTGTGAAAAATGAATTTTTGTAAGAACTGCGCTGTTTAACTGCTGTTGTGTTGACAGGTGGAGAAAAGTGCGTTTGTGGTGGGCGACCTCGGTGCCCTGATGCGCCAGCATACGTGCTGGCAGAGCATGGTGCCGCAGGTGCAGCCTTACTACCCGGTCAAGTGCAACAGCAGCCCTGCAGTCATCGAGGTGCTGGCCTCCTTGGGCCTGGGCTTTGTTTGTGCTAACAAGGTGAGGATATCTTTTTAATCAACACAGTGATTCATCCGCTTATGAAAGCATTTTGTGTTTTGGGGCAGTTGCATCACAAGCACTCAATTGATTACTCGTCAGCTGATAAGAGTTACCTATTAAACTTGCGTAATGCTCCGGTTATTTTTTATGATTTGATTTTCATGGGGGATTTTCTTCTGGAATCCATGAATTTCTCCTAACTTGTGTGTTTTCCTCCCTCCAGGCTGAGGTGAGCCTGGTTCTGGAGCACGGCGTTCCCCCAGAAAACATCATTCTGTCGAGCGCTTTCAAGCAGCTGGCACACATCAAGTATGCCGCCAAGAACAGTGTACACCACCTTGTCTGTGAGAACGAGGCGGAGCTGTCCAAGATTGCTCGCCTGCACCCAGAGGCAAAGTAAATGAGAAAATACTCTTAATCAACAGTTTATTAGAAATAAGTTAATTTGAGCTTGCATCACACTTCAAAGCATAAATCTCTAGCCGCCCGTGACTTAGTTGGATTCTTTTCTTTCGTTCAGGCTGCTGTTGCAGTTAACCACCGAGGCGCACGCAGCAGAGACCAGCATGCCCTTTGGTTTTTCACTGAAAAGCTGCAGACATCTGCTGGAGACGGCCAAGGAGCTGGGGGTCCAGGTGGTGGGAGCGGCCTTCCACATCCCCAGCTCCTGTCAGGACCAGCAGCAAGCCTACACCCGCGCTCTGTCAGACGCTCGCTGTGTATTTGACATGGGGGTAAGCACCAGCTTTAAAAAAACAAAAAAAACAATGCTTGGACGTAAATGGAATCTTATTGGGATTGACTAACTTGTGTTCCCTTTTCAGCTGGATCTGGGCTTTAACATGCAGATCCTGGATATCGGTGGTGGATTTACTGGCTCTGAGTTTCAGCTCCAACAGGTCAGTTTAACAGTCATTTCAAAAATAAAAATTTTGTTAATCTATATTTTGTTTTGTGTTGAATTTTATTTTGAAATTAAAGTGAAATTAAATCTGCACGCTTCACTCTGGGCATGTACGTTATGTTTTAGTATCCACTTTCTAGCAGCACTTTGGAAGATAGAAATGTATGCGAATAAGAATAAGAAACCAGCAATTGAGTCAAATATTTTTGTTTTTAGTTTGAACTCTCCTTAAAGATCTGCTTTTTTTCCCTCTCTTCCTGTAGGTGGAGTCTGCAGTGCGACCTCTCCTGGACGCGTACTTCCCCCAGCGATCAGGTGTGCAGGTTCTAGCGCAGCCTGGCTGCTTCTACGTGGCCTCTGCCTTCACCCTGGCTGTCAGCGTTATTGGCAAAGAGGTGGTGACCCGCCGCTGGGACAGCTTGTCTCAAGGTGGGATGTTCGAATTGTTCTTGGCTCCTTTTCCTGTTTGAATGCACCTAATTGGAGCAAAATGTGTTGAGATGAATGTCGACTTTTAAATTCATAGCTCAGAAATGTATTTCTGACATGTTTAACCTGCTATTTACCACAGGTGAGAAGAATGAGGACACAGAGTTCCTGTACTACATGAACGAAGGTGTTTATGGCTCATTCAGCCACAAGCTACTGGGAAACATCATCACCACTCCATTGGTGCGCAAGGTTAGTGAGGCCTCCACACTGAGCCAACACACTGACACCAGAAATGGTTAAATACATAAGAAATATGTCTTAGGTTTATGAAAATTTGGCATGCAGCACATGATTATTTTGATCTGTGATATCCAAATGAAACGTTCCATATAGCAACATTTTCAATTCATAGTGTGATGCAGCTGGTGATTGTCCAAAACTGAGATGGAGATAAATGTTGGAGAAAGACATTAAAGTATTCCATGTTTCTGAATGTGTTGCATGTTTGTTTATTAAATGTTGTGACAAGAAGTAGACTTCGTAATGCTCAGTTTGTCAGAAACACATGGTGTTCAATTTTCAAACGTGATAAAAGTCCATGCAGCCAAATTTATCTGCCTTGTAATCAAAGGAAAACCCTTTTTCAGCCAAGTGACAAGCAATATGTGGCGGAGGGCATGTTTTTGTTCTTAATTGCTGAAAGCTCTAGAAAACATTGTTAACCCCTGATACTGGCAGTCATCCCATGCAGCTCAAACAGGTCAGTTTGAGTGACAATCATTCCATATTTAATGCACCTCTTCACCAGAAAGCCACTTTGAATTGGTGCATCTTAAATCTACGCAATGTTTACTTTGGTCCTCAATTGCCTTGAGGAAACGTTAATCAGATATAACTTGTTGGAAGTTGTCTGATAACCATTCAAGAAAATGATCACATGATTCATGACATGATATTTGCTGCTTTGTCATCTGTTGTGACCTTTGATAATGAGCTAACGGGACAATCTCTAGAAGATTGTTTTTGTATGCTTCCACACTTGAGAATGTCTCTAAATTTTGTTAACTTTTTTGTTTTGTCTTCCTTTCTGCAGCATGCATTGTGTGTTGATGAAGCGGTGTATCCCAGCAGTCTGTGGGGCCCGTCACTGGACCAGCTGGACCAGGTGGTGGAGCGCTGCCTTCTGCCAGAGCTCCTGGTGGGAGACTGGCTCCTCTTCTCCAACATGGGGACCTGCGGTCTGGAGGAGTTCAGCTGTGTCTCCACCTGCAGCCAGCTACCTGTCTACTACACCATCTCCACCCCAGACTGGTAAAACTGGTGACAAGTGGCAGATTCTCTTAGCGAAAAGCAACGAAAATGAGTTAAAATTCATACTTTCTGTTCTCCACAGGTATGAAATGCAGGAGGCGGGCGTGGTGCTGGATAGTGCCATGAAGAACGTGTCCGTGCTCCAGTGCAGCGTGTAGCGGCGCTCTGCCCCTGTCCCATTTTGCATTGCACAGATGTTCCTTCCTCTACTTTCACCATGTGAGAAGAGAGGTTGGCGTGGTATTTCGGACAAGGGGCTAAATGTGCTCAACATTCCAGCCACCTTGGGGGAAAAAAAATGTGTCCCATCAATAATTTCCTTCCAGAGTTTGACTTGTTTGTTTGTTTGTTTTTTTCCCTTTGCTTGTAGAAATGGGAAACAGTTAGTTGTGCGACACCTCGATTTAATCCTAAATTCACGGATAATCGGAGTCCTGCTCCTCTCTGAAGGACTGAATCTGTAGGCTAAAAGAGCGTTAGTCTCAGCTCAAATGATATTATGCAACAAAATGGACGACTCGTTGGAGATGGGAGCCCAACATGTTTGGGAAGGTTTATTTTTGAATCAAAGTCAGTTTACAAATTGTATAATTTAATCAGTTAAGTCAAATTGTCTATTAATAATCTGACAGTCTTGTAAACTCCAGCACATTGTGTCTGTAAATGATTATTTTTCTTTTTTTTTTCTTTTTTCTTGGATTCAGTACTTTGTGTTGAATCTGTTTGTCGGACCCCTTACTTTGTATAGAAACGATAATGATTTAAACTTTCACTCGACTGCAGCTCAACTCAGTGTTTTATTTATTGGAATCAGATATTACAGTGACATATTTCAAACTCCATCTTTGAATGTGTTTAGTTCAGGTAATATGCTGTGGCCCGTCTATCAGTGTTTTCCTCCTAACATATTTATGTGGTGTTTATTTATTTACTTTTTTAAACGCTACAGGATTAGATGTGCTGTGACTTCAGTGGTGTCCCTTCATTCTAAGGGAGCAGCAGAATTTTTGTCATTGCACATCCTTTTGCTAATGCAGAGAAACCACACAGTAACACACTCCTTGTCTCTTAACAGAGAACGGGGTCAGTCTGGTTAAAGATGCACAAATTTATTCGGATTGAAAGAACCTGAAGCAACCGGCTTTCAGATCTACACATTGGTGTTGCTCTTGGTCCTTCACAAAGGACACCAAAAGCTAGCTATCTTAGTCACGTACGATATTAAAAACTGATACCAAAAGTACATAAATGCCTATCTTTAAAATAAAAGGCATTGATAGTTAAACACAGGCCTCTGATAAATGACATGTTCGATCTTTCATTGTGCCTCTTGAAAGACACAAGGGGCACAACGCAGAGTCTCTTGTACAGCTTCATGTTTGATAACTTGATAGTTAATGTGACTCAGCAGCAATTTATAAGAATCCTGCCCTTGTGTTTTACAAGTGACTAATGTATTAATTGTCTAAGGCACTAATGGACCATAGCCTGTTTTGACTGTAAATTGTGCTTGTTAAAGTAATGAAAGTGATTAATTTAATACATTTCTGACTGAAAACTCTTACTTGTGCACGTGTTTTGCTTTTCGAGGTCGATAAAATAAGAACAGTGGTCGACTTCCTAGATTACTCCCAAAAGTAGATAGTCGACTCATCCAGGATGCAATAAAAGAACCTGCAGGCCTGTGTGCCTCGGTTAAGATCAGTGTTCATGCTTCAACAAGAGTTCAGAGGCAAAAACAAAAAAATAAGCCCGTCTCACGTTTGTCAAAATAAATCTGGCTTTGTGGGGAAGTAGTTTGTGGCCTGGTGAAGGAAAAGTGGAACGTTGTGGTTGGTGTGTGTCATGCTACACACCAACATACGGTTGGCCTGTTTTAATTGAGAGCAATGTCCTGACCTTAAGAGCAAGCATGCAGAACAAGCCTCTGATCACACACTTCACTACATTTCTGAGTGAGAGAAAAATTAACATGTGGTTGGACATAAAGTGAAAGTCTGGACATAAAAATGGTTGAGATGCTTTTGCATGAACCTTACAGGGTTGAAAACCTCAATCCAATTCACAAGGATTAGTGGGACAAAGATCACTGCCGTTTATTTAAAATGCTTGATGGTAGTTTTGCTGCTAAGGGTGACGCAACCAGTAATTGGGCTAATGGAGAAATTTTTGCCAGGTTGGTTGGAATTGTATTTACTCTGATTTGTGTTATATTAACTTGTTGATCTGAATCATTTAGATGTGGCATAAAGACAAACAGTTATCCAGATTTAAGGCTGTTGTTCTCCCTCTCAGCAGCCAGGAATTATCTAATCAACAAATTGAACTACGCTTTTATATCAGTAATCAAGGTTCACCAAGGCTTATCAAATTGCATAATACAAATTTATAACAGGGATTCATAAAGAAAACCGCACCTAACAATTTATCAAAGAAAACATAAAGGATGACCCACATTTTGTGGTAATACTTTGTCCAAACCTTAGCAATATTACAACAGCACAAGTGTGCAAACTTGTGTTGAAGCCTGTTGGATCAAAGTACAGCAAACATTATCAACTGTACAAAATATAAGGGCCAAATTAGGATTTCATTTTTCTGAATGTTTCTTGCAAAGTCTGTACCTTATTAGATTACATTACATTTGTCATATAGGATCTGTGTATGTTTTTAAAATCTATCAATCATACAAAACTAATTCTGAAATTTTCCCTATGAATGTCTATCCAACAGGTCATAGCATAACATTTAAGCATTTAAAAATCCCATTTAATTGGACCTATTCAAATGTTCAGAGAAACCATATTTTTGGTTTTCATGAACTCTCAAGCCACAAATACAAAAAAATAATAAACCTTTTGATAGTCTAAGTTGTTAAACGTATCGGTGCTACCTTGAACAAAAACATTTAATAAAAGTAAGAAAATATATATGTAGGAAACTACTAAAACTAAACGTTTGCTCTTTTCAGCCTTTTGTTGGCAGCTGTTGAATATACAGGTGTGCAACAGACAAGCAGTGGGAAACTGAATTAACCACCACACACAGCTGTATTTAGGTCATGGAGTCACATTAAGTCACTCCATCTCCTTCAACAAAAACACATCTACCTAGTTTGATGATCATTGTTTGCTGGTACTTGACTGACCAGCAAACTGGCTTCACCTCAGTCGGAAGGCGCTGGGTTCAATTCCTAACTCAGGATTCTCTGTAGTTATGCATGAAGTTTAAATGTTCTTGACAAGCATGACTAAGTTCCCCATGGGTCCATAAATATGCATATTAGGTTAACTGGGTTTTCTAAAATTGCCCCTGTTTGGGGAAAGACTGTATGGTTGTGTGTCTACTCTGTAATCTATGGGCAGAGTAGATCAACAGGGTGTGCACCACTTCTTGGCCAATGATAATTGGCAATAAAGGTAACACACATAAGTAAACAGGTATATACGGTTTATAAAGATACATATATTTAATGGATCCACAGGAGTTTCAACTAGTTTTACTTTCACTTGTAGGAATGAAATCACTGCTCTAACCTCCTATTAGGCTTCACATGGGCTGCTGATTCCTATCTCCTGCAGTCAATTGGTGAGTGAAGGCCCTGGGCAAATTGCTAGTCCATAAAAGGGCAGTGAAGAGAAACATGCAGGGTAGACAAACATACACACTCACACCTGCTTTTGGTAAGGGAGAAATCCGTTTCCCTAGAGAAACCAGACACATGTAGGAGGAGAATATGCAAACTCTCCCAGCAAATTCAGGAACGTTATCTCCTGGAAACATGTAATGCTGGGAGGCAAGTAGACTTTGGTGCCAACAATTAACTTTAAGCTGTTAAGTTTTATTATATTTTTTATATTTCCATTCAATATCTTCATCAGCGATACCAGGAACCAACAAAGCACAGTGCTACATTGTTTAAAACTCATACCTACTGTATGGCTGATTATGTTTTTCTCTGTTATTCCTTTTTCTTTATGGGTTTTATCCTGGCAGTTTTACTTCCTCTCAAAGTGCACAGGCGTGATTTAAGGTTAAGCAGGTTCTTCAAACTGGCACTATATAAACAATATAAAAAATTAGGACACCCTACAAGGACCTTTGTGTTTTTATAACATATTCTCACAGATTGACACTTATAAGCTATTTCAACAATACAAAGAAATGGAAGTGTAATTAGAAAACAAAAGATGAAGGAAAGACTTCAGAACATTTTCAGACATATTAAATTAAATCTTTCTAACATCAGAATAGGACATGTTGTTGAAGTTGAAGTACAATATAAAATTACTCTTTTGAGCTTTATAATGGTATTTGCTCCTCAAAACATACCTGGAGTGTTGCTTTGATTCTGTCATGCATGTTTGAGAAATCCTTTAATCACCCGAGGCAGCATTTATATAGCAGGTGACTGTAACTTGATTGTGCTATGAAATAGCACTACATACCTGAAAAATGAATTATGCTGCACCTTTACGGAACATGCAACATTGTAATAAGAACCGAGATGAAGCAGAATCGGACTCTGCAAAAGGACGGTGACCCAAAATATACCAGTAAATCCAGAAATGACTGGCTGAGAATTAGGAAATATGGAAGAAGTTCTGGACTGGGTTTAAGCCCAGATGTTGTTCCGACCGAGATGTAATGGAGAGACTTTAAATGAAACTTAGACATTTCACAGCTGAAAGTAAGGAGAAGCATAAATCTTCCAAAGGCTGATGTCAGAGAATTCTACATGACTACAAGAAGCATCTCAATGAAGTTTAATCAGGAATATCTCTCCCTGGATAAGATTTAAGATTTTTATATTTATCTGTAATAAAATGACTCAATTTTACAGAATAAAGAATATTAAGATTACACATTGGCGCTTGGAGATTTCTTTCAAAACAATTTCATATATAGAATAGAATAGATTTTACTGATGCCCAAAGAGAAATTGCTTTAATCTTTCACATGACTATTATTATATTATAGTATACTAATACTATAGTATTAGTTCCTAGGCCTCTACCCTCATCTGTCACCCAGCTTGCATGACATCAGAGTTAGTTTTTTCCCATCCTAGGATTCCTTTTTACTAAGGCCCCCTTATTCATAGCTTAGGTTATTGAATCACTCTTATTCTGACTCCTCCCTTAAGGCCAAGAACCCAGGGGAGACACAACCAGAAGCTTAAGCCATGGATAATACAATGCCCAGTGCCACAGCGGTACTGAACTGGATAAAGCTGGTTTAAAGGAAGATAGGATAGCAAAACATTAACACCCTTCTCTCACTGATCTCCATATGATGGCTGAAACTAACTGTGATTTTATTAACGTCTTATTAATCTTTAAGCTTCTGAGACTAAACCAGTATTGAACCCTCCTTGTTATATTAGCAATGAACTCCTTTTCATACCAAGTGCATTATAGCTTGACATGCATTTCGTTTTTTATTTCTTTTCGGCTATTAAGAAAAAACAAAAAAACAATCACACCAGGCATGGCACAAAAATGAAAAAGCTAATTGCATGGGTGGTAAAGAAATGCTCTCTGCTGTATATTTCTAAGAAATTAGCTGTTATTTCAATGTCAGAGATAATCAGGGAGTGGTTCAACCTTCTGGTTTTGGCCAGTGTATTGCGTAATCTGATACTGTAGGTACTAAATCAGTCAGCGACATCTAATGAAGTACTGTGGATGGACTGTTAGATTTTTTTTTAACTGTTACAGTGCAACCTGACACTTCAGCAAATTAGAAATTTTATTAATTTACATTTTCATGTGGAAACTTCATCAAATGTGCTTCAGTGATTTATCTGATCCACACACAGCTATAATGGAAAAATTTTCAATTAACTCTAGTTGAAAATATTGCATTCTGAAACTCTGGCAATTAGGATAATCATCAGGATGCTTAAAATATTATGAAGATATGTATTTAATAGTACCTGAGATTAAGCCACCCAGAGATCAGACCATTGGTTAAGTGAACAAGTGTACAATGCAATAAATAACCTGTCATAACAGGTATTTGCACCAAATTTGTAAGTTCTTTTTTCACATCTTTCAACATTTAAGGCATAAACATGTTTTACCATTATCACTTTTCATTTAGTTTAATTTCTAAAGATGATCTCAAGATGGAGAAAGTAAGAGTGAGTTGCTTGCTTTGTTTTGTCTGAATGCATTAAGCTGGTACGACAAGACTTGAACTCAAAAATGGATTTCCCTGGTGTTTGGTACTTTTGCTTGAGAAATAGCATTGTTTAACTCTTATTGTTAAGGATTTGCAGTTCAGCACTTCATCTATTGAGTTTGTTTCATTATATGATCTTCTCTGATTATAGAGCCCAACAAGAAACACGATATTGCTATTCAAAATCTTAATTTTGTTGGTATAATTTGAACAACAGATCTAAAAATGACAAATTAAAACTGTCACCATCCAGCACAAATTGATGTGGACATAAGTCATGCCTAATCTGCATTAAGTGATGAGAAACAGAACTGTAGGTTGCTAACAAAAAGGTCTCAGTGGTCACTCGCCACGTCAGTTTGAGGAGCTTCACTTCTACATCAGAGATTTAGCGAGTTCCTCAAAAACCAATAAGACCTCTGGATATTGAGGTCAACTGATGCAAGTGATGGCCTCAATCAGATGACTAGCGTTCCCCTTAACTTATCTAATAAGATTTTTAGGAGCTAACGTCAAAATTTAACTAGTTCATGTGAAAAATAACTGGATCGTCTTTTACGAAACCATACAGCAGGGCATGAAAACTAAATCGCAGTTGATATAAAGCTAACAAAAATTTTGATAATGGCAGTTTTTATACTTTGTGCAATGCTAGCCAAAAGCCATGTAACTTATGAGTCTCTTGGTAGAATGGATGTTCAATGTGATTGGCCACAAAAAGTTGCATGATATGACATCACAAGCAAAGACCCGCCCATTTAGCTCATTTTCTCGACAACCTATTGGTTAACATGTGGTCTAGTACCACGTGACTCCTAGTGAGGGTGTAGGTGGCCACGCCCCCTAGCTAGCTATTTCTCATAGGATGAAAAAGTCCATTTTGCAGGCTTAATGTGACATCAAAATCTGAAACTAGACCATGAAACACACCATGTGCCCAGGTTGGGGTCATGCTGGCTGCAAAAGCGGCAGAGTAAAAAGTTATACAGTTTTGCAGAATGTAAAGACTCCTATTGGTCAGGTTGTGCTGTATGCAAATGAAGTCGCTACGTCAGATCCTGAACTTGAGCGCCATTTTTTTTTTCCTCAACAGGGGGAAGAAAGGGGACAAAAGCTAGGCAAAAAATAACTTATCTTCGGATTCCTTGCGCCGTAATCACCGTACACATTCAACTTTAGCCCCTTAGCGCGGCGTGCGTGGGGAGGGGATGCTGCTCCGGTGAGCGGGGGTGAGCAGCGCTGGGAGCAGACGCAGTTCACCGACACACATCTGCGGGCCGGTGGAAGTGGAGCACCGTGGCTCCGCCAGAGGAGACACAGCGACGACTAACGTTAATCTGCGCCGAAAATATCGCCGAGGTAAATATGTGCGAGGAGAGGCTGCGTGTTGCTGGAGTGGGAAGATGCGCTGTGACCTGGCGTGTTATCTGTCAGCACGCTGCCACTGGCAGCCACTGGTTCCTGACTCCAGTGTGGCTGATAGACTGTCTGAATGTCTGCAGTGGAGAAGGGATTGGATTTAGGTAGCCATGAATAGCAAAAAAAACAACTAGTTAGGTGTGTTCAGATTCTGACAAACCAGCTGTTGCACGGTAATTAGGCTTTTAAATCATATTAACCATGACGTGCTTTAAAAAAAAAAAAAAAAAATCTTTGTGCAACAGTTTAATTACATTATTTATTAACTATATTCGTGATTTATATATAACTTTTTGAATGATGTTTTTAGCAATTTTATATACGTTTCTGCATTTGCGTTTTTGCAGATTTGTATACTGCATCATATTATTCCATTTAAAACAACATTTTAGTAAATTTTTTGTCTTGTAATTTGCAGAATCCTGGCATCACAAGGATTTATTAAGTATGATTCAACAAAATGAGAAGTACAGTGCCCAGGTAGGACACACAAAGAGATGGGGATAGGATGACAAGATCCATACCAGTGATAGGAGCCTTTAAAGCCGTGCTTGTGTGGGAGACACTAAAATGTAAACTGAAACCCACTCAGGTAGCTTTGATATCTCTTTGAACCCATTTCAACACAAAATATATGCGTTTATAAAAATCTAAATATGCTTTTTTAAATCATTAAATCAGCATGATTGAACAGGTGTGTGACACACACACACATATATAGAAATTCTGTAAACATAACATCCTGTTGGACCATACCACAGATGCAACAATGCAAGAATCCCTCAAAATGAAAAAAGATGCTATCTTTATTGCTGGATGCGAAAAAGCTGTTCCAATCCAGTGAAGAGGTCATTATTATTTGGCGTAGAAAAAAAAAGCAATTTCAGCATTTCAATTTAGAGTATTACACAATATCTCATACACTTGTTATATATTCTAATAGAAATGTGACCAACCATAAAAAACACATTTTCTTTTACCTTTTCACATTTTATTTATTTAATTTTCTTGATTATTCGAAAGGCTTCATTATCATGCAGTAAGAGGATATTTTAATTCTGGGAAATATTAAAATTAATTAGCTTTAAATGGACTGCACCCTGATTTTATTTTAATATACTTAAATATGTTTTTTTCTTAAAGTATGAGGGTGGCTTGCATCATATGGAAATCTAAATCCAGTTTCTCAGAGAACTTGAGTATTATTATTAGACCAGCTATTAATATGTTATTATTATTATTCCCTCTGGTTTAGGGTGCTGGGACATTGACTTTTGAATTTACTTTTGGCCAGTTTTTATTAACGTTGAACCAATACAATTTGGTCTGATTTTGATATCCAATATTAATATTGCTGTTCTGGTCAATAACTGATATTTACTATTTTATACACCTACTTATTTGTCTACATTTTTGAAAGTATGTAAAGGTGACTACACCCTTGCATTGCTTCTTTGTCAGTTAAAAAACCCACAATCCTTTGCTGCATCACTATCTCTGTCACATGACTGAACAAATACCACATGGCTAACACCTTCCCCTCCCCCACCTGAAGCACATTCACAAAAGGCAACAAGATGGAAATAAACATTAGTTGTTAAAATCAGCTCAGTTTTACTTCACGGACTGATACCAGGATGTAAAGAAATTACTTGGCATCAGGTTATACGGATGTTGATCCCGCTATATTGTGGATCTGGAGTTTTTACAATGGGTAACCATAGAAACAATGTAGGGGTTTTTGTTGTTGACCACCTGGAGCAGCTGATTAACATCACAAATGAGGTGAATTAGAAATAATGAGGAAGTTCTCCTTCAAAAATAATGGTTCTGTGTGAGATCTTTGGCAAACAACAAATTTTATTAACTTTAAGCACTTCTAAGCACCCGGCCAGAGTATTGAGAATTCAGTATTTTATGTATGTCTCACTGAGATGTGGCTGAAGGATCAAATCCCCGACTTTGTGTCCTTGCCCGGCTTTCGAACCATAAGAGCAGACTGAGATTTTAAGAGGAGTAGCAAGAGTAAAGGATATGGAGTAGCAGTGCTGTTAAAGTATAAATGGGATAATCCAGGACATGTTACTGTGAAACTATTAGCATTAGTTTTTGTTCCATGTTATTTACCAAGAAAGTTTTGCAAGTTTTATTTTGGCAACCATATAAACTTTGCAATATGCTGTTTCCCACCCTGCATGCAGTGTCATCAGCTTAATTATCCCAATATAACTGTGTACTACACTTCAATGTTTTACCAGTTTTCAGCTCGTCTACCAGAACGAGAGAAAATAAATGCAGAACTTGTTTTATGCACATGTCTCTAAAGACCTTCTCTTGGCAAGTCAAACCATACACTTGTTTATCTTTGTTTGGTACAAACCAGTTGTTCAAAGGTAACCTGTAATAAAAAAATGTCTACAGAGAAAACCACAACAGGAAAGTTTTGTAGTCACAGCCATAATCATGTGCAATTC
Organism: Phalloptychus januarius; assembly: GCA_902982915.1. Taxonomy (NCBI): domain Eukaryota; kingdom Metazoa; phylum Chordata; class Actinopteri; order Cyprinodontiformes; family Poeciliidae; genus Phalloptychus; species Phalloptychus januarius. The sequence continues at coordinate 1,844,012 of CADWAE010000478.1, forward strand.
TTTGAAGAAAATTTAATTATGTAATTCAGACAGTCAGACATCCACTGCAAACTAACCATAAACATCTGAAATATATTACTGTGTCCAATTACTCTGCAGCGTTTTTAAGTTGAATTACTGAGATGCACCTGTTATCAAATTTACTTTTTCCAACAAAAAAAAGCATTTACAATAGATGGTCTGGTTTAGACGTGATTGAATATGCATGTAAATAAATTAATAGGTTTGTTAATAGTTTGTTGAGCAATGAGCTGGTACATCTAGAATAATACCAGAGGGTTTAATTGGTGGCAGAAAGAGTGAAGTGATGGTGCAACCAGTGAGTTACCCAAGCATCGAATGGTCACTTTAATGAATGAGTGAATTTTGTCAGGCATGTTGTCGCATTAGACACCTTTTACAGGACTTTACATACTCAAATAGAAGTCACACTTTATATTTGCATGAGGTGGTTAAATCGTACATTTATTGCTATCTGGGGTGAGCGGACAGGGCAGTGGTGAAATGCTGGAGTCAGTTTGCACACACAGGCATTGTGTCATTTCCCTCTTTGTTGTAGAGTGTGCACCTCACATGCGTTGCATTAGTGCAATGCGACCACTTTCTGCGTTTTTTCATTTCTACAATTTGTTTACTTTGGTCCGAATTAGTCAATTAGTTTAATCTTTTTGGGTAGTTTGGATTTGATTAGACTCTTAAGCAAACCAAAACTTGTCACTAAAGAAACAGTTAATTTAAAATTGTACCGAGCCCAATTGGTGGAGATGGACTTCCTGCGGTTGTTTTGAAAAGCACCATAGTTTGATTGCTGTAATAAAAATTTTTACCCTAAATTCAGTCAATTTAGGGTTAATGTATGATGACATTCTTTCAGATGTTCATTCCCTGCACCACCACCACCACAATCGAGGCCACAATTTATGTCCTCTGAGACCGGTGCCGACTCATTTCTAATCAAATCATATACATCACCACCGGGTCTGCATGTGCACAAAATCAGGCCATTCAATCTGGGTGTTTTAACTTGTTTTCCATTGTCTAACTGGGCCATGGTTTTCTGTTTTTGTTTTTCTTTAAGGTCTGCGGTAAATCATGTATCAACTTCCAGTAGGAAGTGTAGAAAAGATTCGAAAGGCTCGTAAAGCAGTGAAAAACATCCTAAGTGAGATCGGCCTCGAAGACTGTCAGAACTGGCTGAAGGTATGTTTCATTGTTATTGTTCAATAGCTCACAAAACGTTTTATATGTCAGGAGGCTGTAAATGTCATTTCTTATTGTGATTTTCAGTTATTGCTCTTTTCATGCCGTTTTTAACAAGATGATAGGATCACCTTCATCTGTTTCCTGCATAGCTTGTAACTACACAGTTACAAAGTGCATCCTACTAATGGTGCAAATTATTAAAGGAAAGTTAAATATCCCCTTTAAGGTCTTTTTCAGTTTAGTTATCAATATCATCCAAACAGAATGATCTTTTTATGAATAAGAATGGAATCATTCTTAATGAGCCAGCAGTAGTTTATAATTTTAACATCTTTTCTACATTCTTGATATTTGTGTTTTGATATATATCAATATTAAACTTCTGATTGACATCATCTTTGAAACTGTTCAACTTATTTGTCATATAAGCAACAGCAACCAGCATCTGAGTTGTGAGAACAGGCTCAGGATTTAGTAGGATCTGATTATGCTTAAAGGAGGGACATACTCAATCTGCAAAAAAAAGCTTCTGTTAAGTTAGCATTTGCAGGTGGCACATGTAATTTCAGAGGTCCTAAAGCAAATCTGTTTGGAGGTAAACAGAAAAATAACCACTTAACAAAATGCCTCCCAAGTTTCAAATATGTTGTGTTTATGTCCAAATGCTAAAAATGTAAACAGTCTACTACAACATCCTTTATTGGCTTGGGTTTTATTTTTTCCAAGCTGAGAAGTACTATGATTACTAATTATCTATATGTTTCCTGTTGTTGCATCATGAATGCTGACCTTAGCTCAGGAAGTGAGACCTGAAGGGATTTTGATTATGCACTTGTTCTTTGACTGCTTGCATGAAATTTCTATGTATCTTTAAGTCATTTTGGTTGGGCTGCAGTACCAGTAAAGATTCAGAGTCCCACATTTGTATATTTGTGGTTTCTATCACTGTGGTTCTCCAGAGTGCCAAAACTTCAGATATAACTGATGGATGACTGCAGCTTCTCATCTTATTCTATGTTTTTTTAGATCAGGGCATCAGTAATCAGAATATGTCCAGAAAAAAAATCACATTGAAATGTGACCAAAAACAAGACAAACCAGAAAAAAAGTCCTATAAGGAGGCAAACACCTTTTTATAAAAGCCATACATTTTAGATCAGTCTGGTCAAACACAAAGGAACATTTTCTTATTTTATTTAGGTCTACAGAGTGTTTATTATTGACAAGTTGCAGCATCATTTATAATTAAATGTTTTTCTAATTTTCAATGACTGGATTTCTATGCAGTTTGATGAAATTGGGTCATTATTAGGGTAGGGTAGTATGTAATAACTCTATCAGTAAGACATGGCAAGACATTTGTGCCGAGCAACATATTAACATCTCGTTTTTACCATTTTATCTACCCGTGTCCAGAATAATTCACCTTTCATCACAAATGCTTCAAGCACAGCCAAATAAAAAATAGAGGACAAATACCACCACCACTCAGATAAGCTGCTGGATTATGAAACCAAGGAAAGAGAAAAATAAAACTGAGTAGTTCAGTAGACAATCCCCTGATTTGTTTGCTTTGCAGACTGTTTCGTTAGTACTAATAATGTCATTCAAACTTATTGTCCTTTTAAAAGATGTGAAAAATGTTTTCTTTTTGTAAACAGATAAAACTAGATCATATGTTCTTTTCTGTCTTAATCAGGTGCCAATCATCTCTACAATGTTAATTCACTGTTCCTCCTAATGCACTGTTTAAGTTTTAATAAGTATGGAAAAAGGAAAATGAAACATGTCTAATCATCCACTCATCTGTCGATCCATTCATCCACTAATCTCTCCAGCCATCCTTTGCTTCCTCCTTCACAGCCTGTTTTACAGATTTTACATTTAAATCCTGTCCACTATAGCCAGATATTTTACTGATAAATCTGGAAATGTAAGAAAGTTATGTAGGAATTGTGTCTGTGAGTGGAGCTGTTGCAGAAACAGGATTATTTAATCAGTGCAACAACTTACTGGTAGAAGACAGAAAATAGCTGATCTAACTACGAAAGCAACCATTTCCTCTGTAGATTTGGCTAAACAGAGATTGCTGCATTGAGAACTCTTGGGAAAGTTATGATCTTCAGGATAAAAAGGATCTAGTTCCTTCTTCTCTGAGGGGATGTTTTCTATTATGATTTTGTTTGTTCTGTGCAGGATCTGAATGAAAAGCCAGATGAGAAAAACGCAGATGAAGAAGAGGAGGAAGAAGAAGCCTTTCAGGAGACAGAATGGGTTGATATCACAGAGGGATTCAGTGTCCGACAGCAGAAGAAGGTGAACTTTATGTTTTCCTTTTTTTAATTGATGACTTTCTTCAAAATCCAAAATAATGAAATCTTTTTTTTACTATAGTGCTTTTATTTTATTTTTATCTTACTGTTTTTGTATGCACAACTTATGTCTTGACTAAACAACAAAAAGTATGCTGCTTCTGCAAAACAGTTTTCATACAGGACTGAGATTCTTGAGGCATGATTACTTGGAGTAACAAAAATAAAAAGTATTAAGTACAAATCTAAAATGATCTATTTGCTTTGTTCAAAACAGATTTTAAACCTGCTTGAAACTTATATCAAATTAGGATCCTTTCAACTTTCAAATATACTTGGATATAACACTAAACAAACAGCCTTCTTCTTATGCAAACTTTACCCTCTTTCCTCAAATGCATATAAATCAGAATATGAGGATCTTTTAGGCCTGCTAATTTAACAAATTTAGCAGCTGGAAGAAGATTATTTTAAATATTTACCTGATTTTCATTTGTTTCCCCCTCTATCCAGTGGCCGTATCGGTCTCGATCTCTGTGCTGCACCCTCTGCAAGTACTCATCACAAAACCTGTACAACTTCAGGAGCCACGTCTCTCGCTGCCATGCGTACGTTCAGTCGTACTGCGCACTGGCATCCTGCTCTCAGTGCCTCTTTATCGCTCACCCCAAGATCGTTAAGAAGCACATGCTCTTCTTCCACGCCAAACTGCCTGTTCCAAACATACAGCCGCAGAAGGAGAGCGGGTTCACTCATCGCTCTGCAGAGAGGTATCAATGTCGAAGGTGTGGATTCCCAACCTCCTCTATCTTCGCGATAAAGAAGCACATCATTCTCAAGCATCTGGATCACCTGGCAGAACAATACATTGGTTACAGATTGCATCAGCAGGGGACTACAGCAGTAAAGATCTACTGCTGCAAGGTGTGCAAGGTAAACACTGGAACTCTAGACCAAATGTTGCACCATATGCTGGTGGAACCAGCACACTATACAGTCACCATACAGGTGCAGAGTGTCATTACGGAAAACAAGAACTACACTGTTAAACCAACTTCTAATGGAAATGGATTGTTGGTCACATTCCCAAATATTGCCCCCAAACCACAGGCACCTCAGATATTTCCCAGTAACCAGCTGGTTTTACCCAGTAATGGCCAACCTGCTGGGACTGTTGTGGCGGTGCAGCAGCTGCAAGGCAACACGAACAGTGCAACTCTGATCTGTACTCCTGGAACCAACCAAGCTTTTCTCCCTCCACAAGCATCGGCGCTAGTGCAGCTTGCTAGCGCGGAAGCTAAAGGTTTGCTCCAGCCTGGTGCAACAATAGCCCTCCGTAGCGCTCTGCCCCAAGGGTCGTCCGTAGTCCAGCTTCCCACAGTATCCAATGTGTCTCTGAAGCAGACACCCGTAACCTTACCCTCTCCTATAGCTCAACCACAACAGTCTCAACCACAAGGGCAGCAAGTGGTTCTTCCACCAGGACCTCAAACCAATCTGGCTGCTGGAGTTGCTCCTAAACCTGTTGTGGCTGCACAAACTTCACAAGCAAACCACACTCCCCTACAAGGAACCATGCTCACTTCACAGTCCCTGCTAAGTCACCTTATCCCCACCGGCAACAGGGTCAATGGCATGCCCACGTACACGTTTGCTCCACTCGTCTCTCAGAAAACATCCACGCCTCTTAAGCCTGTTGAGCAATTGAGTAACTCCACACCACAGACCAAGAGGTGGATCACCTGTCCCCTCTGCAATGAACTTTTCCCTTCAAACGTCTTTGATATGCACATGGAGGCTGCCCACCAGACCAAATCTACCGCTTCCAAGTCAGAAAGCGTTGCTGCCCGAGCAGCGTTCCTGAAGAAAATGCCCGACAAGACCGTCAAATGTCTCACATGCAAAATTTTGCTAACAGAACGGATCGTCTTCCAACACTTGCTGCATGGGCTCAATTGTTTGTACTGTTCAGCTTTGTTCTTTTCAGTCAAACAGCTTGTAGACCATGTAAAGCTGCACAATCCAGCCAGCAAGGTGTATTGTGACTTTCTTAGGCAGAAGTACAGGATCTACTCCAAAGGTAACGGTGCCATTATCTTCCCTCATTTCGACGTGAACACCACCGCACCAAAAGACATCCTGGGAGAGGCGGAGGTCAACCTTGCCCTAGTCACAAGTTCTCTCGACCTCATTTACTTCAAGCTGCAGGCCAGCAGCCCACAAGATGTTTGCCCCCACCCATGAAAATCCATAGCGCCTACTGTCCCTTCTGCAACGAGAGGTTTCAGAATCAGTCTGATCATGTCCTGCACTTGAAACAGAAACACTTTGTGGCGCCTACCATTCATGCTATCTTGAAGACTGAGGCGTTCAAGTGCATATACTGCAACGGGGTGTACACGGGAAAGGTCACTCAGCAGGCTGTGATGCTCCATATCCAGAGATGTCGCTGTTCTCCAAAACCACCTCCACTCCCACAACCACCGCCGATTCCTAAACCCGTGGCTCCCACAGCTGTGCTGCAGCATCAACCACAACTAAAGCCAGCTCCGCAGGTCAGTCAGCAGTCGGGACTCTACTTCCTCCAAATGCCGCAGGGAATGACGATGACACGGGCCATAGCCCCAGCTCGAGTGATCCGAGCTCCAGCCCCTGCGGATCCCCCAGAAACCGAGGCAGAGCGGCAGCTGAAGAGGAAGCTGGAGGCAGCTTTGAAGGAGGCCATGGAGGCCAACAGGCGAGAGCGAGAAGAAAAGGCCGCGGTGCGCAAGAGGAAAGAGCAGGAGAAACGGCAGCGGGAGAAGGACTTGCAGGAGAAGCAGGAACCCCCACCAGAGCCAGAGAGCCTGACCGACCCTATGGTCAAGCTCGTGTTGGAGCCGACCGCCGTGGAGCGACGCTGCAGTGACGAACGCAGAGAGTTTATCTCAAAGTACTTCAACATGAACCCCTACGCCACCAAACCGGAGACCGAGGAGTTGTGCAGAAGGCTGTCTGTAACCAAAGCAGAGCTGGCGGGCCACTTCAGCAAGAAGCGCAGCAAGTGCATGAAAAGCCTCAAGAGGAACACGGCCGCCGTCTTACTCGGCTTTAACATGAGCGAGCTGAGCAAAGTGAAGCACAAGCTACTGATCCCAGAGCCACAGGCGCCAGCCGACAATGTGGAGTCGGACGAGGAGGAATCTGAAGAACCGGAAACGGCTGAAGAAGCGGCGGAACCGACGACGACTGTAGAAGGGGCGAAGGACGTGGAGGAGCAACAAGAACCGATGGATGTAGGCGACGCAGAGCAGGAGCAGATGGAATGAGCTGAGACATTTGAGATATGGACCAAAAATGAGCAAATCAAGTAACAGTTTAAATTCAAAACAGAAACTGCTAATTCCCAATGACTTTTCTGATGAGTCATAGTCTCATTTCATAACATCCGAGTTATCCTGAAACAGAGGGCGGTTTGTTGATGTAGCCCTCACTAATAGTGCTTTGGCCCACCTCAGTATGTCATCAGTGCTCCTCCTTCTGATTGCCACTGGGATGCAGTGACAGGTTGAGGCTTTTACTGAGATAATGAACAGCATCTTCCTGGATTCAACTTTTACCACAAACCTAAGTTTTCAGCTGCCTTTTCTACCCTTTATTTAAGACCACTCACTCAAATATTTCTAGATCACTTTGGTTCAGTTTATAATTTTTTTTATTGTATTAGACTTTCCCTTATGAGTTTGACCCTTTTTCTGTTGTGATCACAGCTGCTTTTGTATTTTTCACCATTTTTCACAGACCAAATTTTCCTCAGAATGTTCCTCTCTTCCCTCCAAATTTTACAGTTAACTTCTTTTTTTTGTTTGTTTTTTATAGCCTTAATTTGAATTCTCGTTTTCTGTCAGAGTAACTTAATTTGTGCCATTGTGAGGTCCACACAATTCTCCATAGACCTGAGGAAAGATTTAACTACACTCGCACATTGCTGAATAATCCTGTGCATTAGTTTTGTTTTCCTGGCTGCTTCTTTTTGTATTAGTATTTTCTATAACTACTAGAGTATGAAAAGTGTTGGGTTAGATATAAAAATAAAAACATTCTGTCCAAGGCCACTGTGGTGTAACAAAACAAAAAGAAATTAAAAAAAATAAAGTGGTTTCTTTTTAAACAAGTGATTTGTTTTTCTTTAATAAAATATGTTCATGTTAGAGTATTTGCAGAAGACATCTAGTAATTTCAGTCATGTTATTGGAAATATAAAGATGCATGTTTAACGTTACTATTCATCATATGTTGGGCCACTCCAACTATCTTGTGATTGGACCAGCTGCGACACAGCAAAACACAGATTGATCTTCAGGTCAGGTTTTTTTTTACAGTAAAGCATCATGGATGCAACTACTTTTACATCTACCACAATAAGAGGAATGCAGTAACCAGTATTGAATGATGAGGCTGAAATCTTCTAAAAACTAACTATATGAACATGTTTTTGTTCAGTTTATTTCAGGTAGCGTTGTAACGGCTCTAATTTGATCCAGGATTGAGGGGCCGGAGTAGTTGTTGGTCTGAATGGCCTGCAGCCTCTTCAGGTATTCACTTGGAAGCGCGTTCTGTTCTGCTCCCAGGCACACCACCTTCAATATGCAAAAACAAACAATATTTACGCAAAAACCAAAATGAGGAACTTGAAAATAATGGATGAATAATCAAAGTTTTAGGGATGATTTCTCAAAAGAATGTATTTTCACGCTTTCGACATTTTTCACATTTGAAAATCCCTCCTTCGTGTAACCAAACTCCTCGGTTTTCATATTTTGTACTATTCTAGATGTTCGCAAACTAGTTGCCTTAAAAATATGTGAGCACATAGGCCAGAATAAGATTCTGACCTTATCATAGCTATTAAAGATTTTAATAAAAAAATATTAAATTAAGATTTTTTTTTCCCAATAAAGCTTTTAGGTGTTTCTCAGTTGAATTAAACAAAACAAAAATAAGCTAGTGTGTTCTCAGGACACCTGTTTGTACTGCGGAGAAGGAGGACAGGCGTGGAAATTGTTCATCTGGTACGTCCTGCATCGTATCGTCCCCCGATCAGTCTCAACAGAGACCTCCAGCGGGGAGTACACTCCATGGCTCACACCTTCCTGACTACAAAGGCACATGAACAGAAAAAAGAAGAAAAAAAAACACATTGCTGTTTTAACGGCACCGATTCTTATTGATAAACTTTTAACCACATGTGCATTTGTGCGTCTCACTTGTCTAAGGTCGGGAGGTTTTCATTGCTCAAAGTCCAGACTACACCCCACACCTCTTCGCCCTGACAGGACTCGATGGTGGCCACTCCGCCGTGCCAGGAGGTTTCCACATGTTCCTCCCACAGGCCGAAGTTCAGCTTGTAGTCCTGCGGAAACGCAGAACCAAACGATGCAAAACTGACATTAAATCCGGTTTGACTTTTCAAAAATTAAAAAACATTTTTCTAGAATAGTGTATCATTATTTTTGTACAGGTCTCTCCTGTCTGACAGGAATTTGAATTTGAATCCCAACCTGGGATCAACACTAGTATGTAGAAAGTAGTACACAAAAAAACCTTTAAATTAATGAAGGCTTCACAAACCGCAAAATAAGTCTTATGCAATCTGTGATTAGAGTTAAATACTTCTTTTCAAACTCAAACTCTGGGTAATGTAATTTTCAAGCAAGCTCTCGAGTATAATAGCTAGTCAAGAAAATAATTTTTTATGTAATTATTTTTGGTTTTTTAACTATCACAAATCAGCATTTTATCAAATGAGGAATTTATACAAAAAATCTCAGTTAAGTTTCACAATTTCAAGTGTTTTATTTAACTTGAAATGGTCAAGTGAAATGTCAAGATCTGATACGAAACTGAAGTTGGTTTCCTGACAGGAACCAGTGGATTCAGGAAATGGCTAAAGGGCGATTCCACCTAATTTTTCCGGATCTTTTATCTACTCTCGTTAAACACCTACAACACCTCGACTTTTCAAACCTGCACCAGATTATTCTCATATAATAGCAGAATATTTAAAAACAATTGTGTGATTTAAATAAAACTTCAATAAAAGGCGATTGCAGCCATGTGTATGAATCTAGGACACACTAGAACTGCTCCAGCTGTTCCACTAGAACATTTTTATTTGGATCTTTAATTTCGTTGTGCGTATAGTGACACTATAAAATCTAATTATAATCAAAAGCGCTGAAGGTAGTGAAACATTTTATAAAATAGCCCTTTAGTCATTTCGCTAATAGAAAGCTGCAATCGGAAACCAACTTCAGCTCTGGTTCCGATTCGTCTACCGACTTCAGCTGCTTTCATGAAAAGCAGCGGCTCGTTTTAGTTTTCTGCGTCCCGAAATTAAACGACGTGTCAACCAGATTTTAGTAGGTTTGTTAGTGGGGACAGTGTAAAAACTAGTAACCAGACAGAAAAGTGCTGCGTTCATGTTCAACTGGGAACAGAGGCACCACAGTTAGCATGACACTAGCCAAACATACAATACAAATGACATGCATAACGGTTTACTATTTAAATCACATATGAAATCCTACATAATTGTCGTGTCATAAATGCACCGCGATGAGCAACAGATTGACGCTGTAAATTGATCAAATTGAACGTACAAACCTTTAGTCGACCCGTAGAGACGAACACAGCCGATGGATTCTTCAGCTGCAGCCTTTCCCTCAATAAGTTGCTTCCAAACGCAAAGTACTGAAAATGACCGTCGCTGGTGCCTAACATTTCTACAAAACATATAGCAATTAGTAAAAATATGGAGAAACTATACGACACACACCACATCGGGATGAGTTTCCAATCGGCTTCAGGTGCTACGCTGAGAAACGTCTGCCTGTCGAGAAGTGCCCTGTCGCGGGAGCGCGCATCGCGACTGAATACGACCGAAGAGGCAACTTTTAAAGATATTAGAACATCGTCCCGTTTCTTAACCACCCTAAAGCGGCGGGTTTTATTTCGCAATTTAATTGAAATAAATACGGTTTTTACACCTTTTTATTGAGACATACGAGTCGAACGTTTTTCTTTTAACACCATAATAGCTTAACTCATGACAAAACAGATCCATTATGTAGAACATTTTAAATCACCCTTAACTGTCCAGTTTATTAATGTGGGATGCATTTTAATTTCTGAGTCTGCCAGTATTTGCATTTTTGTCTATGTTGATATGAAGCTTATAGCAGTAGCTCAGAGCACAAGTGTCTTTATGTAGAAAAGGTGAAATCCCTTCTTAACACTGATTCCTCCAGGTTAGCAGGGGATGCATCTTTTTGGCATCTATATGATTACATGAAACTCGCCTCATACTTTGACTAATCCTTTAGCTCAGTGCAGGAGTAAATTCTAAAAACATCCGGAGACATACTTAGTTTATTAGTAAAACATTTAGTGTATTAATGACTTGCTTAATCACATTTAATTTTACAATTTTAATAAGTCTCCTCTAGTTAACAGTGCAAAAAAGGAGCTAATTCTTGTTTAGTGCAAAAACACTTTATTCAAACATTGTTTTGAAAAAGAAAAACAGAAGTTTTGACTTTTTAATGGTCTTAATGTACAAAAAAAAGAAAAAGAAGCACACCGAAATTCACAAATCGTTTCCCCTAAACGAAAGGAAGAAAAAAAAAAGACATCCTGTACAAACAGTGAGGTGATGAGAACGAACTGGAAGACCAGAGAATCATCTCCTCGGTCCACCTCGCCCTCGTCCGCGTCCTCTGCCGCGTCCTCGTCCTCTGCCTCGTCCACGTCCCGCCACTGAGGAGACGCATGAACACATTTAAACATTGCCAGAAGAAAATGGTGTGAGAATGGAGGAGAGAAATTCAATAGGCTGCATGAAAGGAACCAAGCAGTAATAAATATTGAAACTTAACTGAACATAAGGGATGTCTGCATTGAATTATTTAACCACAAACATTTAAACAATTGTAAATTAATCCCCTCAAACACATAATTATCTTTTAAAATATGATGCATATAAATGGTTATTTTCTTTTTTTGTAGCACTTTTGGTGCTTGAAATTGCAAAGCAGACTTTAGAAAATGTCCCAACTTTTACATGAGGCATGTAAAAAAATTCAAAGACTGAGAACAAAACAAACCACACAAAACATTATGTGCAGTACACACACACACATACATACATTTATTTAAAGTACTGAGGGATTTGTTAACACCCTATTGATACTAAAGTGTTACAGAAAATATACACAAAAAACAGACTTTTTTATATGGACACCATGCATCAGACATATTGAGGTCAACAGATTTAAAATTCATTTAATGTGGAAAGAAATAAAGTTAAAGAAGAGCAGGAGGAAGAGTTAAGTGTTATTGCAAGCTTCCTTCTTGATCTGAATGCATTTAAAATACAAACAGCAGCTTAAAATGTTATTAAGCTAAATAAAAGCTTCCCTTTTCAAACGATCTCGCTTGTTTTGAATCTCACTAAAACTGTAGTTTCCTGCTTGAGGGGTTGCTGTACAGCCTCTCACCAACTTAATGCAACTTTGAGAAAACTGTAAACATTCTTGTCTTTGTTATCGCCTCAGGAAAATTCCTCTTAACCAGAAACTCAAAACTAAAAAAAAAAGCTGCTTTGTAATTAGCAGCAAGGGTCTTTAAATATTCCTTGACATCCATAAAATGGTAACATCAGAGCTTAGAATTTCTTTTAAGAGGCTTTTAGCCAGAGGCTCAGAGCAGACATTGGTTTTGCCGTTTAACTTTCTTACCTGCTTCTCTCTTCTTAGATTTGATCTTCGGCTCGATGTCCACCAGCAAGGTGTCCAGAGGCAGGCTGTCCGGCAGGATGAAGTAGCGGATGTTGTTGCCTCGGATGCTCAGCGACTCCAGCTGGGTGGGCTCCCTGTTCTTCAGGGTCATCTTCACCGCCTTCAGGTGGGTGTTCATGCTCACATCAACACCTGCGAACAGAACAACAATCACTCGTTCATCACCTGGAACCTGGAGGAGTTTAACTGAAAACGCTTCCCAATGATAAAAGAACAAATCTACTTTTAACAATCTGACTTAAAAGAAAACAAAGCAGTTCTGTGCACCTGTCAGAAAAAAAAGTATTTATTTATAGTTACTGCTTTTTAAATAATAATCGAACCACATCATGTTGATGTCTTAATTCAGAGGTTATTGCATTCAACAAAACCCAGCTATATCTTCAGAAAAGCCTTGGAGCAAAAAATTTGTACGTGGTAAAAAAAAAAAAAAAAAAAAAAAAGGCATGTTTTGAATTAATAAAGTTTAGCGCTTATAGCTTGCAGAGACAATTAAAAAAAGGAGGAGTTTTAAACCGAATCAATATCTCAGCACCTGTATCTGCAATCATGATTCTAGAACTTTATTAGAATAGTAATAATATTTAAAAATCCAGATAGAGTAAAGCTGACACTTCAGGCCAATTAAGTGCAATAGGCTGAAAGAAAAAAATGACAAATTTCAGAACAAAATCCTGATTTAGTCTATGAAGACAAGTAAATTGGCTCAAAGTGAATCCCTTTTAACCACAGTGGTCTTCTCATTGTTTCTTGATCCAGGCTGAAGTAGCATTTCTCTGTGATAAAAGTTTTTCTTTGTATACATCTAGATGCTTCAGCCTGCTGCTGGTAAATCTGAATTTCTGCACTGGAGGACAATAAAGGTTATTTCTATTCTCTTACCTGTGATGGTGCCGTGGACCTGGGTGCCATTTTTTAGTTCAATGGTGACAGTCTCATGGCTGAGCTTCATCAAAAACCTGTGGGCAGCATTACAGGTGGGTTCAAATGAAATCTGGACAAAACTTTTTAATCCACCTGTGTTACTTGGACTGTTACTGAGCCTAGCTAGCATTAGCTAGTTAGCCTGTCTTATTAGCTTCTGCAGGTTGAGCCTTTAGCCTAAAAAAATCGAAATAAAAAGCAGACTAGCAATTTATTTATTTAACAAATAAACAAAAAAAAACGAAATGAACTACAGTATTTTCTTAATAGCAATAGATCATGGGAAATGGAAAGACACAACTTTATTTAGTAGGTCAATGCTAACGTACACCGAGAGTAGCGAAAAGCATTAAAATCTGCATACAACCAATTTCCTGGTATTATAACTGCAGCAGAACTAGAAGTCTCTGCACAATCATTGGAGCCTTTCATTTGTAACACCGCTCAGCCTCCATTCATTAGGAAGTTCTTCCCGCCTCTTCGCGATCAATTCGCTCCCAATCTTCACCCATCCGTCTCTATCGGCTCGACTTTCTCATCTCAAATCCCCGCTCGCGAGAAACGGTAACCCTCTGTTGCCCCTTACCTGACTAGTTTCATGGTGGTGGCAACCAGTAGAGAGAAATCCTCCACTGAAGAGAAAAATTACAGCGATCGAGTGAAAACACAGGCCGCCGGTGTGTAGAAGAAACGTTCAGGGATGTGACGTCATCAGGCAGCGTCCGAGAAAAGAAGAGATCCTGCGCTGCTGCCGCCTAGCGGCAGAAGGATGAACACAAAAAGTTCAAATTCACAAGTCTTAACTATTTGTTGACTAGGTCTTTTAACATTTAACCCCCGAATGGACAGGCACATATAAATACTAAACCTCACAGTTTCGTATTTTTTTTGGACATTTGTCAAGTCAGTTACATTCATACCCAATGACTATTTTCCATCTTATTACATTAAAGCCACCATGTTCAGAATATTTTGTTGGAATTTTATGTAATTCAATAACACAAATTAACACATTACTGTGGGGAGATATGCAAATAAAAATGGGGGGGAAAAACAGAAAAATACAAAGGGGTGATTAAAATACTTTTGATCAGCTTCCCTTTTTGATGTCCCTTTTTGCTTTCAAATGAGGACTTGAAAGGTGGCTTTGGTAATTCCAAATTGACAACTCTTTACAACACTAAATCTAAAAAGCAGCTTCTTGACAGCCACACTTTACTAACTTACTTTTCTGAAACTGCTACACCTTGGTTTTTAAGTAACTGTTTAATTAAAGCTGTATAGGTAAAATCTAATATCAGCCAATTCATTACAGTTGACTATAATCAATTTACTACAATTGATTTACCGTCTTCTCACAAGCAGTACTACAGAGGTATTGGCTCCTTTAGAACTGCCTCCGATCAACACATTTCTAATTAAGGTCTCGTTTGACCTGATTACATTCTTGCAGTTGGAGAACTTCAGAAAAACACAAAAACACAATTTCAGTTCTTTTTATTGAGTAAACTCTGCACTGACACTTTCACTTGTAGATTTAGCCACACATCAAACCTTTCTTGAGACCAGGCGGGAATGTATCAAGTAAAATCAATGAAGAGTACGGTTTCTTTCTTCTTTTTCCCTTAATTTATGAAGATGTTGGTTCAGCACGATAAACCAAGAATACGGTGAGAGGGGCACCAAATGGCACTGGACAATTATTCAACACAAACAACCCTATTCTAATTTAGAAAAAAAAAAGAAGTAATAATCATTCTACTCCACCTGCCAGCTATGCTGGTGTTAAAATGAAGACTTCAGGTTCAGTGCTTCCACTGCTCTATGATGCAAGAGAAAACCGATCTGAAATGTTACAGCTCACACCGGCCCCTCTAGCATCACGATAATCGACATTAGCTGTTTCATTTGGGGTCGTCACGTCAACTGCATCAGATCTTGAGCCATGAAAGTTTGATTAAAGCACCAAAGTCTCTTTCGCCTCAGCAGGCAGTTTGAATCTCCTGTAAACATTACAGCAGGGAATAAATGACGTAATGTTCTAGCCTGAGCGAATTAAACAAACTAAACATTCAGATAAACCGGCTGCTCATTGTAGTGTGAAAACCTCCTAAAAACGGCCTCAAATCAACCTCGCCACTGTGGGGCTCATTTTGGACAAATGAGTATTTAAAGCGGTGCTTCCTCAGTTTTCTTTAAATAAAATCTTTCCTCTGCAGGTTTAAAAAGTGAAAACTATAATAATAAATAACAAATACAAGAAAAAAGGCACACAGACCAATAAAACTCTGGCCTTAACTTGATTGAGGATCATCTCTGTCTTAATTAATAAAGGATAAATTACAGTAAATTCCCATCCCACATCCAGTCAATTACAGCAAACTGTATCAGTCAACAGCAGTGGATTAGATATGACCTGCTT
This sequence comes from Phalloptychus januarius, assembly GCA_902982915.1. NCBI lineage: Eukaryota > Metazoa > Chordata > Actinopteri > Cyprinodontiformes > Poeciliidae > Phalloptychus > Phalloptychus januarius. The sequence goes on from CADWAE010000478.1 coordinate 1,859,710, forward strand.
TCACTTACAGTACATTAACTATTACTTTGTCTCAGATATTATGTGCAAAACTCTTAAATCAAGCAGGACATAGTGAATTTAGTCGCTTGAGATGTTTTTCCTCTTAAATGTCAGAAGAAAATAATGCATTTAATAAGTTTTGTTGTGGTGTGATTTTTTTTTACGAGCCTCAACATCAAAGTTAAAATAATGAGCTTAATTAAGTTAGATACCAACAAACAGAGCAATGTGCGTTATTCCCCTATCAGAATTACATGACAGCAAAAACGCTCCACTCAAATAACTTCTTTAACCATTTAGCATTATATTGTTTTGCACTTTGATTCATTTGAAACTTGCCTTTCAAAATAACTTGCCTGAATGTGTTAGCCGTTATTTACTTTGAAATTATGCATCAAAGCAAATTTTAGAGTTTTGCAAACAGAACTTGCGAGTCAAAGTGAGTTAAATGCAGCTTCGATGAGAGGTTTACACGGACACACCATGATGCTCTGTGACTGTCATATTAATTTGGGGATTCAATAATTTATCTTCCCATTTTTTATAATCATAACATAGCACACAAATTCAGTTTAAAAACAAAATCTGGGTGAAAACGTCTTTCGTTCGGCTCAAATATGAATCTACTGTATATTCCCACATATTTAGCTTTAAACCACTTGGCTAACTAAATCATTTAGTTAGCTAGACAATCTATGGTAAAAAATGGTTCAGCTAACCAAACCATTTAGTTAAAGTTAGTTGCACTGTACAGACCTTGCTTTTAGTCATAGCCCGTACATTTTTCATTTTCTGATTTGGGAATATCTGGTCCTGTTGGAACGTCTGATCCAATCTGACCCAAATGGCCACAGGGAGCAGGAAGTTTATCAGGATGTTTAAGGCCAACCGTAGGGCGTTTAACTTAATATCGGGGTGTATGAACATATTTGAGCCTAGATGTATAATTCTGAGAAAATCTCTACATTATTCATCTACTTCTCGGTCCAGCACTCCTAAAAACGGCCTTACATTGTATAAGGAGGAGCATTGTTGTGATGAAGGCGGAGTGTCGAAGAGTTGGAGCTTCTTAAAGGGACAGAGGCCCAATTTCAAGGTGCCAAATTGCAAAATAAAATTTTTTGTTTGATATTTGCAGCATTTTCATAACAACTGAAAGTAACATAGTGACTTGACTGGGTTATAAAATGGCATTCCGTGCCTGGAAAGCACACTACTGCCTCTTACATTACTATTCCAAAGTGTGAAATCGACTAAATAAATAAATCAATTAAAACTCCAAATAAATATGACCAGACCTCCATGATGAGTGTATGTAAACTCCACTATTCTTCAAATGCACTGAAATAATATTTCATCTTAGAAGAGCCTCTGAGCAAATCCATCCCCTGTGAGGAGGGATTCGGCTTTAAACGTCCCTGCAGCAGAAACACAACAGTACAACGTAAGAGCGATGCAGGAGCGATCAGTGTGTTGGCACCAACAACAGGCACGGGAATCTGAAGTAAGCCCCTCTGATTGTACAGCGCACCCATCAGGCTCCGGGTTTACAGCAATCATCTATAATCAATCAATCAGTCAAGTGTTACAACATGAGGCAAGTTTGGATTGCAGCACCAACACTTCATCCTTAAACTCAAGAAATAAATATGAGAAGCAGGAGGATAAATAATAGTAATAAGAAAAATAAAAACCATGGTTCATGTGTTCTGATATCAACAGATTTTCTTTCACGTAATCTGAAACTTTTTTTTTGTTTTCATGAATAATTGGTTGTCTGTTTCTGGAGCAACAGACAGAAAGCACTTAAAAACTGTCCAACCTGTGTGACATCATCTTTAAATACAGTATGGTACATCCAGTAAACACTCTGATCGGTTTCCCTCTCTGCTCATTGTCACACCAAGTGTTCCTGCTCCTCCCACTCCTCCGACGACCCGCCCCCCTCCAGCTGCAGCACAGCGTCCGCTTCGCTCTCCGCTGCCGGGTCAGCTTGGCCGTGTGACCACGGGGGTGTGTGCTCTTCGTCCAGCGACAGGTCCGACACACACCCCGCGCTCACACCCTCCTCTCTGACGTCTCTGTTTTCCAGCTCCAGAGAGTCGGGCCTCTTCGGGGCCTCGCCGCCGCCGCCGGCTGCTCTGGGCGCGCCCTCCATGGGCTGCCAGACCGGTGCGACGGTCCCGTCCTTCTCGGCGCCGCCGTGCGTGTCGGGGGAGGAGTCTGTTTCGGTGGTGGGCGGGGACGGGATGAGAGCCAGGTTCTGGGGGTTGTTCTGGGGGTTGATGTTGTTGTTGAACCAGGCCATGATGTTGTCCAGCAGCTGAGCGCTGGCTGTGGGGTCCAGGGCCTGCAGACTCTGGGGGTCGCTGGGGGTGAAAGGGCCCCCTGGTGGAATCACCGGGGAAAGCAGCAGTTCCGGCTCCATCTCCGGCGATGGGAGGCACAACTGGACAGGAGGCTGGGGCTCGAACCGGGGCGGGTCCAGAGCGTAGGTGGAGGGATGTTCGGCGGTGTAGGAGCTTCCTGGCTGGTAGGAGCGCTCTGCTTCGACTGGATCCCGGCTGTAAGCGCCAGGATGGGGGGGGTTATGAGTGCAATCAAGCACACAGGAGGCAGTGTGTTCACTCTCAGCTGAATAGGAGCCGCAGTAGCTCGGCTCTTTGCTGTCATGATAGGGGTCTGTGACAGCGATCTGATCCAGAACGGCATGTGGAGTCGATGTGTTCTGGTCCGGTCTGTGGCTGCAGTCGCTGTAAGGAGCGGCGAGCACGCCGCGGCTGCACGCCGGCTCAGGGTCCATGTAAGGAGTCGTGATGTTCCCCAGCTTCATAAGGCTGTCTCCCAGCTCCAGCAGCTCAGCGCTGAGGGTAGGAGGAGGGGGCGGCAGGGGGAGGGAGCTAAGCAAGGACGGCTGCGTCATGGTGGAGTCTGTCCTGTTGGGGGGCCGAGGAGGATCCAGCAGGGAAGTGGGGAAGGAAGAGCCTCGGGCTCCCGGAGGATCCTCCATGTTGAGGGAGTGCAAAGCGACGTCAGCCAGATCGCCCGCCGGCCCCGGCCTCCTCTCTGCGCCGCCGTCCAGGCCCTGCTCTCTCCGGGACTCCTGTAGTGACAGCTGGATGGCGAGGAGGATGTTGGGGTCGTCTTCGTCGAGGGAGCCCAGGGCTCTCCGGCGACCTTCAGTCCGCTCTGCTGGATCTGAAACAAACAAGAAGAAAATGTCTCAGTGAAAAAAGGCCTGATTCACCCCACTGGATTATAAATCGATCTGAGTGATCACGGCATGTGTGTGCTTCGATTGGACCAGATTGATGGAGCAATAAAGTAAAATCCTATTTGCTGGCTGTCTGCTGCACTGACAAACCAGTTATATATAGAGGCAAGAATAGAAGCTGCATGCGTATTTATCAAAATCAGAGAATTGCCCCCTTATAGTAAACAGCTTTTTGTGGTGAAATATATATATAATGACCAACAATATTCATGCCTCTTTTACCTTTTTACATTAAACCCTTTTGAACCAAATCATTGCTAGGTAATAAAATTTTAGTCTGATCAGTTCTGCCTTTTAGCTGTTTTAGGGTCTCTTGTCACTTTAAATCCAAATAATCTGCTGCTGGCCACGCCCCCCAACTCTAGACCTACACAACCATTTGAAAATGGCTGCAAACAGATACGCAATTATGAAAAGCATTAGTAGGGTCACCTGCAAAACTGACAAGAATGCAGCAATAGGTTTCTGAATAATAAGTCAACAACACAACACTTGTTTTTTTTCCAGCAGCCATTGTACAGCACATTCAGCAACAAAACCAGCTGGCCAAACATGCCTGTGCTCCGCTTGGGTTGCTAGATGATGGCCAAAGCTTTCTGGGGTTGCTAGGTAACAACGCAGTACCCATTGATTGTAATTTAACAATAGGGACGTTTTTGAAACGGCTCATTTTCCAGACCTTGTCTGGGTGGTTCTTAAACACTTAGACTGTTTATCGAAATAGTTCAGACACAACCAGAAGTATAGAAATATACAAAATGTGAGTTATGTGTAATACGTCCCCTTTAAAACTATAAACCTCAGAGAATTTTATTGAAATTTTATGTCATAACCAACAGCACTCCAAAGGTGGGGTGCAACTTTCAACACAACAAATCAGGCCTTTATGGAGAGGCAAAGTGGAAGCTGTTGTTGTCAGAAAGTTGTAAAATGAGCCTGTGGGAGACACAGCAAACGTACATAAATGTAACCTACAATCTGCTGTGTGCGGCAGGTCAGAACTGATTGAAGGACGAACAGAGCAATAAACACAGAACTGTCATGACAGAAAACCAGCCTGGGCCGAGGTTCACCTTAGGGCCACGATTGTGAGCATACAGCCAGAACTAAATCCAACTAACATTTTGTTGCAAGACCTGAAGATTAATGTACATAATTGTTCTTCATCCAACCTGACTGAGCTTGAATGGTTTTACAAAGAATATTTATGAGCAAAGCTCCAAAAGATCATTATAAGTGTTCACTCTGCTTTACAATTATGCACTACTTTGCGTTAAAATCTTTATCAAGTACATCTTGTGGCTCTAAGCTCACTACATGTGAAGAATTCAGGTGGATAAAATGTCAGAGTTTGTGTTAAAGCTGCTGCTGGACCTGTGTTATCGCTTCTCCTGCTGGTCTCCGGCGTGTTGCTGCTGCTCCTGAGGTTGTGCAGACTCAGCATGTCTCCTCTGCGTCGTGGTCTGTGTCTGCGCCGGTACTGGATGTCAGCATAATCCTGCAAAGAGCCGTCGCGTTGCCCCATTACAAATCAACGCAGAGCAGGTGCCTCATAAAGTAGTTCATAATGAGCAGGTGTGCAGCCGCAGGGGAACAAAACATAGGCCATGCATTTGCACTTTGTGCCAGGGAACTATGGTACGTTACCTGCAACTGTCTCTCTCTGTGATCTCCTGCTCCCAGTACAGAGTGACGACTTCCCATCTTAACACACATAAGCACACTATGTCAGCTGCAGTCATGCTGTAGCAGGACCTCATGCAAGGGCAGGTCAGTAATGGCAGGCTTAGGAAGCATGAAGGCAAAAGTTTAGCTGGTGAAAAATGTGACAAAAGCTGTTTTTTGGGAAACTACCTCAGGTGATGCAAAGCCAAGGTACTCCCAGTCCCATGATCCTCCAGGGTAACTGCAATACAGATTAATCCAAAAGGTTCCCACATGTTTTACACAGTTTCAGAAATAAATGGCTCATTTCAAATTGATATGAATTACAGCAGAAATTTCTAGGTGACAAGTTTTAAATATGCAGAAAAATCCCAGACAATCCCCCCTCAAAAAAACCCAACAAGGACAAGAAAGGAAGGGAAATAGGACACATGGGAGAGGATGCACAACAGAGGAAAAATATCTAAGGAAGGAAAAAAAAGACAAGAAAGGAAGGAAAGCAAGAAAGGAGAGAGCAAAGAAAAAAAGGAATAACAGAAAGAAAAAATGACACAGAAAAGGATGTGATGTAGGACACACAGGGAGCAGGAAGAAAAAGGACAATAGAATAAGGGAAGTGGGACATAGAGGGGAAAGGCAAGGAAAAGAAAGGAGTAACAGAACAGGGAACCGAGATAGGGAGGGCAAGAGAATGAGAAGAAAGACAGAAGACCAGTAGGAAAGAAGAGAGGAAGGAGACAATGATATGAGGAAGAGAGGAATGAAACAAGTGAGGAAGGATAACCAAGAAAAGGAAAGGAGGGTAGACACGACGGTGGAAGGGAGAACATAAGTTAAAAAAATAATTATGAATTATGAAAGAAAAGGAGGAATTGAGGACATTAAAAACTAAGGGAGAAGGACAGAAGGATGGATGAAAAGTAAGGATAGAAGGAGTGAAGGAGGAAGGAACAGACAGACACAACGATGTATGGACAGAAAGAAAAACAGAGGAAGGTAGTAATAAAGAAACTGAAATATTTTTCTATTATCCGTATTTATGCAAGTCTGTGTAGCAGCTCCATGTTCAGTGAATTTCAGATTAAAGCAACAAGTAAAGAGCAGATTTGTTGCTCACTTCCTGCGGGGCGGATCAGGAGAGTCATTGGGAGCGACGCCACGCGCCACCGACGCCAGAAACTCCTGCCGCTTCTGCTGCACCAGCCGCGCGGCGCTGATTATTTTGTGCCGCGGCGTCCTGAGGTACGGCCGGTTGACCTTCTGAGCCAGATCCTCCACCACCATCTCCAGGTCCGTCTGGTGGAAAAAGGGGGCCAGGATGAGGACGACCTGTTCCAAAAAATGGTTTCCCGTTTTGGAAACTGGACAAGAGTACCTGCATGAGTTCAAATATCTCCTTCTGCGTGCTGCCCTGGTGCAGAAAGAAGCCGTATGGGTAAGAGCACTTCAGCACACGGCGCGTCTTCAGCAGCTCAGTCACGCCATCCTCAATAAAACGGGTGTCCGGAGGAGTGCCCTCGCCTGGAGCCAGAAAGATACACTTTTACTCAAGAACATTCATCCAGCCGGTTCTGCTGCACACACAAGATCCAAACAGGCAAAGTTCAGAGACGCACGGCTAATGAAGGCTCTGCTCAGCTGCTCCATTTTCTCTTTTGCTGTTTTCAGCAGCTTCTGCTCCAACTGACCCACAGAAAGGGAAAGAACACACAGAGAGCACATAAACATAAAAAACACAACGCGTATCTCAGGAAGCTAATCGTTAAAAGCATGCGCCTAGTACCTTGTAACTGTGTTCATGGTTTTTGAAGCGAGTGTAGTAGTGCATGAAGCGGTCCAGCTCCTGGAAACTTTTGTGCTTCTTTTCTGCCTGGAAAAGCATGGAAATTAATAAATAAAAATACTCAATGTCATTAGTAAATGTGTGCTAGCGTATTAAATTATGTGAAGCATTCGGACATTAAGTCTCGTCAACGCTGGACATGAGCCAGGATCTCAGATCGTTTGAATGTTGCTGGATTGTGGGGAAACTTTAGGAACTATTATTAGAGTAAAAGCAAGCATGACATCACTTCTCACTTTGAATCGGCACTTAGGCTTTCTTTGCCATTTTCCCGATTTATCTACACAACGTGCCGCCTCTGCTGGCATAAACAAAACTAGCTTACAAGTAATTTTTCGGGCTCATATAGCTTGATGAAAAGGTATGTCTAAATTAGCTTCATATTATTTCAATTATACTAAGATATTTGCACTAGAAACCAGAACAAAAATAAATATCTTCGATCTAATTTTGTGTTTTTGCAGTGTGCACTCTTAATCTGGTGTAAGAGAAGCCTAAACAAATCTTTTTTAACGGGCGACAAGTGATTGTTTTGCTGATGTGGATGGAAATATGAGAAAGGGAAAGCATGCTGTGTGAAGAAAAGAGCATTTTTTTCTTCTACCTCCACAGTCATTTCTTTGGACTGCTCTTCTAGCTGCTGAATGACCTCGTAGCGAGTGCAGCGATAGTAGCCTCCCGTGGACGAGCTGTGCTTCTTCCACTCCTCCAGGCATATCCAGCAGAAATCATATTTACACTGCATGGACAGAGAGAGAGAAAAGCAGCAGAGTTTGTTTATACAGAAATACACAGGTCCGGTCCACAGATAAAAGTTGACTAAATTCTAGACTTCTGAGTTCATTTTAGACAATAAAAAACAAGAGTTTGCTATGAGGACGACAGATATCTCTAAAGTGACTTGGAAAAGACTTTTAAAGACTCTGTATTGAATCCTGTCTGTAACCCACATAAACAGAGACCTACACTCTCATCAAAATGTGTCAACAAATGACAAGGCGGATCAGACATTGTGCAGCTTACTTTGGCACATTGCATGTGGTTGCAGCCCTCATTCTTCTGAATGGGCGACTTGCAGTTGGCACACGGTTTGGAGTTGGTCAACAACCACAGGCAGTTAGCGGCATCTTCGTACGCCTCGCTCACTCCTGCCACTGTGACAAAAATCACACGTCAGCAACATTTCTCCTGTCCAGCACCAGCATTTAGGCCAGCAGCCAGCAAATGTCAGAGACCTCAACACCTGCCAGGTTGTTAAAGAGATATATTGGAGACTTCCTGGTAGAAAGATCTGACAGCTGCGGAAAACTGACTTGTTGTGGTTCAAGCAAGGAAGATTCCTGGTGATTGAAAAGTTCTCGGAAAAAGAGGTTGGGCTTACATTCCTCAGGCTTCATCTCTGTGACTTTCTGGAGCCAGTTCCTCCACATCTGACAATCGCACGGCTCGTGGGCCTCGCCGAGGCATTCCCTGCAGACGCCAGGGGAATAAACAGAGCTGAGCGCAGAGAAACCAGCACAAAACCGGCTTCACTTTAAAAAAAAAAAAACAGAAAGAGGGGATACAATTTCTGTCTTTTCTAACAATGTTAATACAAATTCTGTGGACTCTGTGTTTATCCATGCCAGTGGAATAATAAATCATGGTGTTTACCAGCAGAACAGGTGACCCTTGCCACAGTCGACAGCTGGGGACGGCAGCAGGGGGAAGCTGTGGGGGTCGCTGTCTCCAGGGCCCGGCCTGGTGAGCCTCACCGCTCGCTCACAGCGAGCCGCGGGACACCAGCGGATGGACGGGTTGTTTTCCACAAAGGCCTGCAATACAGAACCCATGAGAGGTAAACAGAGATAAGTGTTGGAAAGCAGAGAGAAAAAGGTTACACAACACTTTACAAAATAAACACAAAATAAAAATCTTTCCTTTGATACAGCGATTCCGATAATCTCAACATGAAGTTTCTACCTTGATATCAAACTGCAGGTAGCGCTGATCCATCTCTCTAGAAACCACGCTCTCTATCACATGTACAGGAACCAGCTGGTAGCACTCGTAGGCAGGGCAGAAGATATTGTGAGCATCACCTTCCTGAATCTTTATGTTGAGAAACCTGGAAAAAAAAAGGAAACAATCAATACGGCAAAAAGTAAAAGCGCATGCAGGTGCAGACTGGAGTTAAAGGGCTTACCCCTCCCAGCATGATCTGCAAAACTCATGACCACAGGACATGTCAATCGGGTCTTCAAAGACTGAGATGGAGCAGAGACAGATGCCGCACTGCAGGGGGAACACAGAGAGATGACACAATCATAAGCTGCTCTACCTACCAGGAAGTGATAAAACTGTCCTGTCAAACTGAAAACAATACTGTTTAATTCTAATGAGCTGCATTTCTATCTCTAATGTACAGTCCTTTGGTGCAATTCCTTGTAAAAGTATTCACATTTTTCATTTTGTCAAGTTGTTACCAAATGCTACCAAGTATTTTATTGGGGATAAATGTGAAGGAGCAAAACAAAGTGGAGTAGCTTAGAAGGTTTCATAAACAAAATATAAAAAACTGCGGTGAACAGAGAACTTAGATCCCATGATTTGACACGTCAAATCAATCATTTATTCTGCTGCAATTTGACTTGAAAATTGTTGATGGCAGCTCTCTCTACCAGCTTTGCAGCATTAAAAACAGTCTTACACATTCTTCTTTGCAAAATTATATCTGTGAGCACTGATTCAGTCTGGCCTCTCCCACCTTTAGGTCAAGCAGTTAATTTGAAGATGTAAATATGCTTCGTTGTAAAAAGCCTGGTAGCTCTGGCTTTGTGTTTTGGGTGACTGCCCTGCTGCAAGGTGAACCTCTGACTCAGTCTAAAGCCTCTTGGAGTCTATAACAAGCTTCCTTCAAGGATTTAGCTCAATTTCCCGTTAAATGTTTTTATGAAAGTACAAAACACAGAAAGAAGAGAACAGTAGGTCTGCTACCAAACCACAAATATTACTCTTCATAACTGGATGCAAAGGATGGTTTCCATGGCTTCTTGCCGAACTCTTTCCTTATTTCTCACCGTCGCCAGGCCCTCCTCTCCTGGTGTCAGGCAGCTGTCGGTGGGGGAGGTGAGGGTGAGCGTTAGGGGAGAGCGCGGCGTCCTCGGCGTGCGGGGAGACGGCAGGGTGTCCCAGGCATTGTAGCCGCTGGGTGGCGGGGTGGGCATGGTGACGCCAGAGCGCTGGCAGCAGCCTTCAGCATCAGACATCCAGGCTTCCAGAAGCTTTTCTCTGTCCCAATCTGAAAGAAGGACAAAAAACAAAAGACTTTAGGTCATCATTATGGAAATATAATTTTAAAATATCATGTTTCGCCAAGTCAGAAACACACCATGCGCTCGAAGCAGAGCTTCAGCTGTGAAAAGTGGAGCTTGCAGCATGTCTGCAGTCTCTACGATCAGCATGTCCTTCAGTCGGCGCAGATCCTGAATCTTCAGTCCCTCGTAAGGCTGGAAGGAGAGAGAGAGAGAGAAATATTCAAGTGAAAAAAAAACATCAAGAATGAGGTCATCTTTTATCAAAAACGAGAAAATAACTGCTGTGTTGAAACTGGGAAAGTGAAAAAGATTATAAGAAACAAACAGATATGTGAGGAAGAGCAGGAGGAGGTGGCCGCGGTGGTGGGATGGAGAGATTAGGCATTAGAATGGATTTGACTGCAGGAATAAAAATCAAACTGGAATCTGTTGGCAGCAGCTGCTGCTATACAATTATGCTGGTCCCTTAAACGCAAGAAGGCTGAGAAACAGGACCAGAGGTCTGGCCTGTGCATGCATCAAGAACCACTGAGCTGTGACCTTCATTAAAGAAAAACCGCTGCAAAGACACATTTCTGTTGATGAAGTAAAAAATCTATGTGAACAATGTGAAAGCTGCAATCTATTTGGTATAAATCTACACATTTCTTAGGCAGCTTGTTTATTTTGTTTCCTCACTGCTTATAGCATTTAGCCTGATCACTAAACTCTCAAAACAAAATTTCTCTAGAATTGCAATAACTTTGCCTTTAGAAAGCTTTGCCAAGTCATTTTGTTGAAACTCGAAGATACGACGCAGGTATAAAAATAACTTGAGCTGGCAGGAAACCCCCAGATATCGTGACTGTGTTCTCACCTCCTTGTATTGCAGCAGGCGGCTTTCACCGTGTGCGTCTCCGTTTGACTGCTGAGCCGAGGCGCAGGAGAAAACCATCTGCGACTCTAAGCTGAGTGCCAAGTCGGTGTGGTGGTGCCGCTCGGCGTGGTCGCAAGGCGTCAGCTTGTCCTCGTCCTCCACGAAGAGATCCGCCTCGCTCTGGATCAGCAGCTACACACCAGGAGAAGAGCGGGAAACAGGAGAGATGTTAGTAAGAGATTAATGCATGAGAATGGATTTACATCAGAGAAAACAAGGTGACAAGCTTCCCCAGAAAACTTGCTAGGTTCAGTGGTTGTGGCGCTCGCCAGTCATTCATCCAGCGGCCCACTGTGTTTTTGAGTTTAAAAATGTTCAAAGTTGAAAGGAAATTAGAAAATATCACTTGATAATTATGTGTTTTTGGAAGATTAATATCTGAACACCAACTATAAAGTCCTAAAAAATGCAAACATTTTAAAAAAACTTAAATAAGCAGTGCTAAGCCTGGTGGGGGGACAAGTAAAGCCTGGTGGCCTGCCAGGCTTACATTACACTGAGTGAAACCCTTATACAGGTAGTATAATGTTAAGAAGTATAAACACTATCTATAAGCAGTGGAAATGTTTCTAATGTTCCTCAAGTTCAGCAAATTAATAAAGAAAACGAAGAAAATGATCAACAAAATACTGATGCGTTTTATAATATTGACTCAGTTTTACACACTTTCCAGATGAGATGTTGAAAAATTTTAGAAAACAAAACATCACTTTCCTTTCACGCCAAAGTTTAAAATCTAAATAAGATACTTTGCGGCTTTACTTTGAGGAAATGTCAAAAAAAACTTTAAAGCTTGTGGAAAAAAGGAGAAAAGATATAAATGCACTGTTTCAACAGGGTTGGTCTCACCTCCACGCAGCTCTTCATGCCTGCAGCAGCGGCGTAGTGCAGGCAGGTGCTGTGGTGGTTGTCAGTGGCGTTCACGTTGGCCTTCTCATACTGGCCTCCTTCCAGTCTGGCGCCGGTCCAGCTCAGGATCATCTGTCCTCATTAGGAAAGCACCTCATTGTTATATCTTAAACTTGTTGAGAGACCCCCTTCAGGGTGTCCACCGCATGCTGTTGGTGGCTCGTACCTGGAGGCAGTCTGCGCGCCGCTGCTCGTCCCTCTGCGGTCGGGCCAGCCGTGGAGAGAGCGCTCCCTCTGGCAGCAGCAGGATCTGCGGGCCTTGGCACAGAACGTGGAGGCATGTCTCATTGTGCACATTACGCTTGTTTGGGTTTCCCTCTTTGCTGAACAGGAACGACCTAGCCAAGACAGAAAACAGCAGGTGAAAGTCAAATATACAGTATGTGTCAAAGAGAAGTATAAAATAGAGCGCTGAAGGAATCAAAAAAAGAATGATACGGAAAGCAAACAGAAGGAACAATTCAGGTGCGTGAAAAAGTCAGGATGCTCAAGATGAACAGCAGAAAGCGGTAGGAGAGGCAGTGTGGTACAATATTGACTATTTCTGTTCAGCATCTCGGAGATAATCGTCATGCTGGTTGACACGCGGGGATTAAATGAATGTGGCTGTTGCAGGAGTCAGGATGTTGCTGCAGTTCTGTTTAGCAAACAGTTTTCCTTCTGCCATTTGTCTGTCAAAACCCCCATTTACTGATTAGAGCCTCTTAGTTGGCACCATGCTTTTTATTCGACTGAACGCTACGGCCATAGAAAACCTGGTTATTTTAGACCCGGGTCTTTCTAATCAGAATTTAATAAAAGAAGAAAACAGGATGTGACAGTAAAAGATCTATTGATTGAAAATGACTTAATCTGGGTTATTTTCCCCACAGACTATTCAGAAGTAAATAAACGAGCCTCACAATGATCATTCTCAGGTCATATTAAAAATGCATCAGATTACAGCGACCATTTATAAACATATTATAAATTTCAACAGCTGAACAATAAATACTACATTCACAGACCTGTCATATATATATATATATATATATATATACAGTATATATATAGAGTATATATATACTATTAATATCTTAAATAATAGAATTTGCCCTAAAATATACATAGTATTTCAAAATTCAGACTCGGAGTGAATTCGGCACTTTGTTAATTTTTCCCTCATTTCTCACTAATGTGCTTGTACAACTGCAGATCAGTTAATGTTTCAGTTAAATCTTTTTCATATATAACTTATGCTAATGAACAATTATAAAACACTTGTATATAATTCACTGCATATCATATTCAAGAAGATTACATATTTTCATTTGCCCTTGCTTCGGCCAGTTAGCTCTTACAAAATCAGTGATAATGACCGTTGATTGAACTAATGCAGTGCTTCTCAATTCCAGTCCTCAGGCCCCTCTGCTCTGCACGTTTTAGATGTTCCTCTATTCCAGAACAGCTGATTCAAATGATTGCATGACCATCAAGTACTGCAGAAGCCTGTTAATCGCCCAAATATTCAATCCAGGTGCGTGGCAGCAGGGAAACACCTAAAACATGCAGGGCAGGGGGGTGTGAGGACTGGAATTGAGAAACACTGAACTAATGTAACCCTTAGTGACCTCTGACTAAAAGGTAATATTCAATGAAATCACATAATCACATTTCCTTACAGTAGACTGAGTGCATTATAGGAAGAAATATTAAATCACTGATTGCTAGAGCAAGTATGAGACATCCCCAAAGTTGGAATGGCTTAATGCAAGGATGCTGTGAAACATCACAGAATAAGAGGCTCATTTGTTGACCAAAACCTGAGAAATAGTCCTTTATTTAGGGGCTTAACTGTCTTGAATAAGCTGACAAGTCAGACAAATCAGACACAGGAGTGTCTGATTTTCACATAACTCTCCAAAGAATGTTTTTTTAAACTAGAAGACCTCCAGGATATTGCTGCTACTAAAGATTGCATTCAGTTCTCCTAACGAATGTGGAATCAAGAGCTCCGGAAAAGCCCTAAAGTCCTTTAGAGCGCATTCACACCTGTTTTTTCCGCTGCCTCGATGTAATCAGATCACCCAGGACAACTCTCAGTGTCAGGTCTGAACATTTTCAAAGTTTTAAACATTTTCCGAAAGCGCAGCCCAGCATTTCCCCCTTTAGACCCGCTTATCCTGTCAGCCACGAGCCCCTGCAGCTTTGCTCTAGTCACAGCACACAGCCAATTCACTCACAGAGTAATAATCGCTAATTATTCCCTCTCAGTTCCAAACCAATGCCCCCCACCTCAACACATTTACACGCACAAAAGCTCTCCGCTAAGGCTGAATGGAGTCGAGTCCAACAAGGACGGCGGAGGTCACCTTTTAGACTTCGAAAGGCAAGTGGTAAATCTGAGCTCCAAGACTAAACGCTTCCGACTTTGTCAATAGAGGTTAAACATTCTCAATGAGTCGGCGTGGTTATTTACATATTTTCTAAGACTTCCTACTCACTTCTTGTGGAGGAAGGGTTACACTTCCTGAACTGCGCCCTTTTCCCCGAAATAGTTGTGTTTGTTTCTCCGGGTTTCACCATCTCAGAGGATTACGTGTCAAGCCGACCCACAGAGCCGACTGCAGGAGCACGAATGAGCATGGAGCAGATATGTTAAAAATAATCTGGAAAAGGAAAACTACTGAACCTACGCATGTCTTCTTATATTAGTCTTTATTTTGTCTGAGGTTTGTCCACTTGTCTCCATCCATGCGAGCCTGCTGGAACAAAGGAGCATTTCCTCCGATGCTTATCAGAAGCAGAGCTCAACATTCAGCACGCCTCTCTGCCCTATTATAGGTTAGTGGAAAGGAACACAAATAGCACACCAATTGATTCGTCGTGTGCAATGTTCTCAGACACAGACACATTAAGTAACTGTGGTTTTCTCCACCACCACCACCCACCCACCAACCTCCTCAAATCCTAAATGCTCCTGCACACAAGCAGATGCACAGATAATTGACTGGCCTTTTCAAACAAGCTTCCTGTTCTAATTGTGGAAAGAAAGCCTAAGAAGTGTAAGGAGGAGATAAAGGCAACTGAGGGAAAGATCCAGCTGTCTTGGTCACAGCCAGCAGTTTAATAATCTCTACAGGAGGTACAAAAAGCTACAATGATCTCTCACTCCACATGTGTTCCTTCAGTTTGACCCTGGCATTTTGGCTTAAGACTTAGCAGATCTGCTTTATGTTTCCTGCCTTGACAAATGCTGCCATCACTCCAGTTGTTGCTGTGCCGGTGCTTGTGTCTGTGTGCAGCTACTTTAATCGAATGTGAAGAAACTGAGACTTGCCACTGCACAATGCAGTGGATTAAAATCTAATAATACTCTTACAGGGGAGCTGTGGAGATTCAGCGTTGCACTTTCATTAAGTAGAGGGGACTCTCAAGAGTTAGCTTGTAAAATATAAGTAAAATCTATCCAACAGGCAAATATATTATATTAAATAAAAAAGAAACTTTTTTTCCCCCTGAATGCTTGTTCTGAGGTCAGTTCTGTCCCCGTCTTCAGTTTGTAACCAAAAGCCCATGACCTAATTTATTTTAAAAATCCCTCCGAAACCACAGCAGAGCATATCCGTCCTCTTATGTTCATCTCAAGCCCGTTTTTCTAGAACTGGTTGACGGTCAACCTGAGAAACTTTTTTGGTCTCAAAACTTTTGTCAAGGTTTAAATCTGGGCTGTGAGAAGGGAATCGTAATGTATTAGCAAATCATCCAGAAATCTCTTGGAAACAGGTTTATAGGAGGCTGTTAGTACAAAAAGCAGAATAATGGAGGCCGAGGAACACCGTAGAATCATTTGCAAAATATCACAATATTCAGCAAATGATGCAATTTGATACATTTTTAAGATTTTATGAAAGATTTTAGAGGGACTTTGACTTTGGTGACATTTTGTGACTGTTCCATTTACGTGGATTGAATTAATTGAACTGTTGATGCAATACTGGCGTAATAAATGTTTTTGTTGTACATCTGTCATACATTGCTTTGTTTGAATGTTCATTGTGTGGCTTTATGTATGTCGAAAAGGAGCCTTTGTTGTCTCATTCCCTTATATTAGATCATGTAATTTATCTATTTCATTTAATTATTTAATTCATTGAAACTGGTTGTTTCATTACACGTCATTTTTAATGTACATGTGCAAGGGGGCAAAAAATGCCATGTGTGACAGCTGTTATTTAATTCATGTGGATTAGACAGAAAACTCAAAGTAGGATTTAATGTAACGATACTCGCGGATGAAAAATCGATACTTTTTCAGGAGATAAATATTGATAAATATCATAGAATCGCTAAAATTACACAGCCCTACTGCGATAACCACAAAATTGAGATGCATTGTGCTGTCCAACATGTCAGAAGTTACTGCAAAGCTGCCAAGATTTATAGAAGGGTGTCTATTGTTGAAAGAAAGACACAGAAAGATTCATTTGTAGTTCACACAAGCCATGGAGGCAACAACCAACTTCAACTTAACGGTAGAAGTTAGGTGACATTTCACGAAAGCACAATTAGAAAACCACTGGACATGAATGGCTTGTTTGAAATGGTTGAAGGAAGACCTTGTTCTCACTTAAAGGGAATGCAGCAGAGCAGCTTGGCTTTCCAAAGCCACATCTGAATGAACCAAAAGTGTTTGGAAAGATGAAAGCAAAGTGGAGACATATGGCTCTAAAGCAGAACACCGTGTTTGGTGAAAAGATAAAAACCACATCGTAGCACGTACAACTCATACCGACTGATAAGTGCGGTGGTGGAGGTGGTAATGATTGGGGTTTTTACCACAGGGCCGTCCTGCAGTCTGTAATTCTGAGCTCAACGTGAGGTCATCTTTGTCATGGCGAGAGCTGAAACTGTAAGTTACTGGACAATTATCTCAGACTCTAGAGAAATGTAGTGCAGATTGGCTGGAAAAAAGAAAGAGTGGAGATTTTGCAACAGCCCAATGAAAGACTAAAACTCATAGGAGGCTGGGAAGGATTTAAAGCGACTGAAAATGGCAGCTTCAAGGGAAGTTTTTGAACCAAAGGGTACACATATTGAATATATTGATAGTTGTGGAAACTTACTTTCTCCCATGAGTGTATTATCAGGAAGATGGAGAAATTGCAACGGATCAGTGTTGCCAACAAACTGAGCAGCGCACTGAAATTTCAAGAGCTGTTTTTTTGAGATTAGACTCAAGACTCCAAATTATCCCTGGAACAAAATTTTATCACAAGCGCTCCCTGATGTCACTGATTACTTTCAAAGCTTTAGTTGGCAGCTTCATATCAGACTAAATAAGATTAGATTTTCCCTTATATTCAAGGCTGATGCATTTCCTTGTGGACTGCAGTGTCATTTAGAAACAACTCTGTATGGAAGATAACCTTTTCTATCTAACATTGCAATAAATTCGCTGATGACTCACTGAATTTTATTCTGCCTTAGGAAAAAAAAAGATCTAAATAACAAACCTGAGCAGCCGCGTCATGGCATGACGGCATACGTAGTGCAGAGGTGTGTTGTGCTGGTACTGCTCTCCGTATGACGCGTTCGGGTCCAGGCTGTCCCTGAACTGAGGGTTGCCCTCATACAGCTGCCAGGCCAGGGCCTCGTCGCCGCTCACCAGCGCCTTGCGGAACTTGGTGGCCGTGTTGCCCATTGTGTCGCGCTTGCGGTGGGCTACCAACTGGGAGCTGTGGCAGATCACTCAATGCTTGCCTACGCCTCAGTCCTCCTCCTCCTGTTCTGCCTCCCCCGTTCACCGCAGGTCACAATTTAAAGCAACATGGTTCTGCGTCCTCCTTCCCTGCACATGAGAGAGAGACAGGCAGGAGATTGATTGGAGGGAACTGCGTGACACAAGAGGAGGACCATATTCGAGTTAAGTGGAAAGAAATAGGTTGTGAAGGTCGGGAAAAGAAAAAAGGACGGGAAGTATGGGAGTAGAGATGAAGCAAGAAAGATAGAAGGAGAAAGACTCAGTCAATCACTACATCGATTGATCAGCTGATGTTCTGCAGCGAGGACATTATCTCACCAGACATAAAAGAAAACAGAGAAGGAGCTAGATAAGAGAGAGGCCAAGCTGGAAGAGTCGGTTAATGATATCCAAGTTATTGATCAGTTTGTCAGATGATGAAAAACACTGTCAATATTACCACAGCTGGCCACTGTGAGTCTAGAAGCATATTACACAGTTATTACACAGTTGATACGCTTTCCAGCCACTGAAGGCCTGAGAGTGAGTTAAGCCATGCAGCACTAAAGTACCAAGCCAAACCAGTTTAACTTTCTCTCGCAGGCGCTAAACCCAAAAATCACAACTGTGGCTGCTCCCACAGAAGAGGCTTACACGGTACAGTGATCTGAAAATGTTTCTCCCGCTTATAGGTTTCTTCTGTTTTTGGAGCAGTTGTATATTTCAGACAAAAAAATAAATCTTAATGTCAGACAAATTTTCAAATAATGATTTTATTTATTGCAGGTTCAGGAAAAGTATATCCAAACCAACCTGGATTAAAGGTAAAAAGCAATCTCCCCCTAAACCAAATAAATTTGGCAGCAATACTTTGAAGGAGTATTTGATCATTCTTCTTATTAGAATTGTTTTAATTTAGCCACACTGGACGGTATTGAAGAATGAACCACCTATTTAAACTCCTACCAAAGAATCTCAAGCCAGACTTTGACTAGACCCATACAAAACCTTCATTTGGTTTGTTTTGAGCCCTTTGGGATAGAAATGCAGATTTACTTCGGATCATTGTCCCACTAGATGATTAAAATAAGCTTTAATTTAAGGTCAGGAAATGATGGGCTGCCATTCTCCAACAGGATTTTCTGTTTGAGAGAAGTGAGCGCACGATTCCTTCAGATTCACCAAGTCACCCAGCACATAAAGCAAGAAAGTATTTGGGAATATAACATTTTTTGCCTTTCACAGTCATGTTGATTCACAAACATTGACCTCGACTAAAGCAGTTGAATCACGCAGTCCTCAGATATTTTTGATTCTCTTGGGATTTTCTGGATGAGTCTATGTTGATTTGGAGTAGGCCAGTTCCATGTTTACTCCATATTTGGATAATGGCGCCCAGTGTGGTTTGGTGAAGTACGAAAGCCTTAGGAATGACTTTGTAAACCATTTCACACCAACAAATTTTCTCTTTTTTGCTCATTTGAATTTCTTTTGAAATAATTAGCACCATGTCCTGCTTTTTGAGCCTTCACCATGTTTTCAACCAGATTCAATCTACCGAACAGCTTTGAGTGTACCCACAAAATTTGGTCACCCCAACGATTAGTAAGAGGGAAATTGGCATTTGCTTTCTTTCCCTTCATAAATGACTAGATCGTTACTTAAAGACAGCTTCTTTTTTGTCAGTCAGGTTATCTTTGTTTGATATGAAAATTTGTTTGATGATCCAAAACATTTAAATGTCACAAAAGCGAAAAGGAAATTAAATCTGTAAGGTGGGCAAATACATTTTCACAACACTGCAAATCCTCCCATCTCTTCCCGACAACAGGAGAAACGTTATTTTTTATATATATTGCGAAAACAATAACAATGGAGCAATGCAGGAAGAGAAAAAAAAACAAACAAGCAGCATCTTTTTCTGTTCACATGTTGCATATAATCACCGTCTCCATCAACGTG
The DNA here is from genome assembly GCA_902982915.1 of Phalloptychus januarius. Taxonomy (NCBI): domain Eukaryota; kingdom Metazoa; phylum Chordata; class Actinopteri; order Cyprinodontiformes; family Poeciliidae; genus Phalloptychus; species Phalloptychus januarius. The sequence goes on from CADWAE010000478.1 coordinate 1,879,297, forward strand.
TTCTGCTTCGTTTCCTTCCTGATTCTCCCCACCTCTCCCTTTTCCTCACAAACAGCTGAGCCTGTCTTAAACACACACACAGCGACGTCCCGTAATGAGCGGCGTGTGTGACGAGTGCATGAGTCTGCGTGTGCGTGCTGAGGGTATCATTACAGTCTTCATTCTATGGCCATCTGTCTGGCCTTCACAAAGAGCCCCCTTTTTTAGGCTGGCTACAGTTGGCCGCTGACTGCCTGGACTTGGGAACATTTGAATAACGTGGATGAGCGCCTTCCCCCCTCCTCTGCAGTGACAGACAGCGAAAATGTACGCTGACAGATGAGACACAAGGGTCAAACAGAAGCTGCTAAGATTGAGAATAATACCAAAACACTTCTGGATTCTGTGTTTTTGAGTAAAGCCAAGTAGTGAAGTGGGCTGCAACAGTTAATGGGTCAGTCTGTCTGCTTCGCTCCTTTTTGTAAGCACTAGTTTACTTCCAGTTCACTTCACCTCTGTGCATATCTTGCCTGCCTCTTTTACTAAATAAGGGCAGGAAGTCTGGTCAAGAAGGAATCCTGGAATTCAAAGGATTACATGTCTTGAACTTGGCAGCCTTCCTGTAACGGCGTCATTTAGTGGTCAGCTGGAGCTGAAACATTTGACTAATTTTCTGTTAACTAGAGGTTCCTGTTTTCAGTTTTACATCCAATTGAGAAGGGAGGTCTGACCGATGTCGGAAAAATCCACAGTAATAAGTTTAATTTATTCTAAAGGGTTGCACAGGCTTCAAGAAACAGAACAACTAAAACACTTAAGTTGCTTAGGAATAGTAAGAGATTATAGAGCTAGAGAAAAAAAATACCAAAAAAATATAATACTTTATTAATAAGCCTAACTTGTGAAAAACTTTACATAATAATCTGATTAACTTGTAAAATGCAAACACCTTTGTGGACAGTTAGAGTTGTTTACCATTATCAATGTTTAGGTTTCAAAACAGCAAAAATGTTTCCATGTTACCGCTGTTGCTCTTCAAAATTCTTTTAATGAGATGCCAGAGAAGTTGCCATGGTGACCTGAGTTGTTGTTGATCGTATGCTAGGTGGAGTAGGCCTTCGGCGCCCTGTGTTGCTGCACACTGAGGGTAAGTTGGCTGAAATATGTTCTCCCATTCTTAAAGAAAAGATGCTTAAGGTGTAAAAACGCAAATAGCACAACCCATAACTTTCTTTAGGATGACAGAAATATGTACTTGAGAATGTGGTGGTTATACCACATTCTCACTCTTACATATTTTACATTTCACCTGAAACAGAAAAATAACATATTTTACATTTCACCTGAAACAGAAAAATAAGTTACTCCGACTGCTACTATGAAATCTAATATTCTGTTTGTTAAATGTAATAAAGAAATGGTAGAAATACATTCTGCTTTTTAAATGACACATTAACATAACATTTCACTGTGCAAGTAATATTAAGGTGATTTTAGCTGGTTAATTAGTCGGGCCTATTTACTCAGGCATGCAGCTGGCTGCTTAACAGATATGTCGATTGCAGATTGCCATAAAAACCAACACTTGCCCTCTACAATGCAAAGTGTACAGTAACACCAGTGTATCAGAAAAATCATTGCTTTCTACAGAAATAATTTGAATCAGACCACACAGGTCGAGGAGCCCTTACTCCTCGACATGCATCAGCATCACCGTTTCCCTGTAGCTAGTTCACTAATGTTAGTTCCTTGACCCACTTAAGACAGATAATGTCCAATGCAGGCTCTGAATACTACAGAGGTGCTGCAGTTTTGCTGACTGTCCGACCAATTCATCTAGCCATCGCAACTTGGCTCTTGTCAACCTCACTCAAATGCTTGCCAATTTCTTTTTCCTGTTTCTAACAAATCAACTTTGAGGACACAATGCCCACTTGCTCCCTGATAGATCCCAACTGCATAGTAATGTTAGTAATGGCCTAAGTGGTGTGAAACTAATAAGTACTCTGGTTTCCAAGACTGGAATGTCTATGTTTTTATCAAGTGGAAACATCTACAAACACAAGAGTTTGTCTTTGCTGTATGCAAAGCAAACCTTTCGCTCAGTAAGCTAAAAAGCAAAACACAACAATAAGTGGGGGAGGGGAGGTCTGTATAAATACAGGTTGTATACAGCTAAAGAAAACTCTGATCACTCCAATCCTTTCTCGGGTTTCCCATTATAAAGACTTTTGCCTCAATTACGGCTAAAAAGTTACTAAAATATAAACTTTATAAAATCTTGGTGTTCCTTAATACCTGAAACCACCCAAGGTATGGGAATAATTAATCCTTTACTAACTAATAATACATTTATTCAAGGTTTTTACATAATCATACAATAACACAACATTAATGTGTGATTTTGATTTTAAGATATAGTTAGGAGAATAGCAATTCACTCTTAGTGAGATCAATAAATAAATCAATAACAACAGCAGGAGTGTGAATGGCTCCCATCATCTGATACACATTAACTTAGTTCAAGTAGGGATTGTTTCGCTGCTGTTGTATAAAGTGCTGCAGGACAAAGTCTGTTTGCCCAAACAGACATAAAACTTGTTGGAGTCGGACACAGCAGCAGCTGTGATGACACACAGAGCGACTTTTAGCGAAACTGGCTGGGTCACAGTGTAACAGTTAAATATCCAGGTCAGACCTCGGGTGGTTATCCTCCGAAGTGTGTCAGCATGAAATGGAGCACCAAACAAACAACAGCCGACTTCTCTCTGCATGTGTTTGTCCATGCGGCCCCTCGGTCTTTTTTTTTTTTCCTCTCTAAACGCTCCTTTGTTTCAGCCCGCTGACAGTTTGTATGAATCACCAACCAAACAACGGCAATACATGCTGCGAGTTATGAGCTTCATCTTCGCTCTAACCTGTTTTCAGTTAAGAGAGAGTGTTGTGGTGAGAAACGTTACCACCCAAAAACCAGCAGCCTACCTCGGTGTTGTTACCGCGGCTAGCCAACTGTCTCTCCGTGTTTTTTCTTCGGTTAAACATTAGCGGTTTGTGTTAGCTCCAACTACCAACACTACAGCTGGACAGCTTCTACTTACACGTTTGGAAACTGGCGTGCATCAACATCGTCTTACAAATGTCATTCGGTTCTCCGGCTGCCGTTTCGCTCAACCATCCTCTCAGCCAGCGGACCCCGGCGGAGGACGATAGTGAAGATGCTGCTGACAGCGTAGACGCGACACGGACTCTGCTCCAGCTTCACTTTGTTGCTGCTAACACAGAACAGACCGGATACAGTGCGCAGGCGCAGTTCTGACAACGATCCCCACTCCGCCCCCTCCAAACACAAGTGACGCAATGGTTGACGTATCGCTCTGGGGCTCCGCCCACTGACAGAGGCAAACAGACCGCTGACTAAATTACACCGGATTTTAAGGGGAACAGGACAAAAACTATTGTTACTATGGCGTTGATTAACAACATTTATACCAAACATTCTGGCAGTTGTTTAACAATTTTCACAAAGTAAAGAGAGCAAAGTCGTCTTCTTCGTCTGTAAATTTTAATCGCAGTGTATTAGCGCCATCTGCCGTACTGAGGTGTAATCCATTGAATATAAAATCATTTATTTACACTTTCAATAAAGAACAAAACAAACAAAATAATATTAAACTTTCTCATCTAATTGTGCATCCTTTTGGTGAATTTTAGAATATGATTCAAGCTTAATTAATTGTAGTCTTATATTCATCAAATTAAATCATATCCAACTTTTTACAGAGCTTTTTCCATCAGAGAGGTGTAGCAACTAGTTACAATTACTCTAGTAACATTTTAAATGATATGTACTTTGGCTCAATGTATTACAGTGCAGTTTACCAGTAATATTTCTTAATATTTTGGAAGTATTGCCAATCTTATTTAATAAAAAATTCTGGCTACTCTACTGAGTGTCAGTAAATTTACTCAATGAAGAACAAGCACATTGTAACAAAATCACGCAGACACACACCTACAGTTTATATTACAGCTAGATTTTTATTTTTACACAAAATTTCTGGTTGTATTGGTATTTTCTATCTGCTGAGCGTATTGTGCCAGGTTAAGTGAACATACAGTAAACAGGATATATTGTCACTGTACATTGTCACTGTAATAACAGTACTTCATCCTGTTACTACAGGATGAAGTGTAAATATTGGTTTTATGAATAATTTATTAGAAAATATATCTAAATGTAATCAATCTTTTTACAGTGTGAGGAATTGACAGCAGACAAATATCCAAATCTTTTTTGTTAAAACATTTCCATTGCCAACATTATCAAACTTTGTGGAACATCGGACAAAAAAAGGAAAAGAAATCCAACAAATATATTTAGATTCCCTTAATTGAATGATAAAAAAGTATAGATTATTATAAAATAAGGCGAAATATCTATTTTCACCATAAATGCACATGTACAATATGTTTACCATGACTAAACAAACAAAAACATGACCCAAGTAATTAAAATTTTACAAAACCAGATTGTTGTTCCCAGTATCACGTCAAACTTGATCATATTTACAACCTTAAAAAGTCAAGGATAAGTCTATCAAAACTGAGAAACGATGGGATGTCTTTCTTTCACTCATCCTCCGCACAACAAATGCCCAGACGGCAGGCCTCGCACAGTGCTGCCTCGTGGGGCTTGGTCCACACTTTAGTAGAGGATGTCGAAGAAGTTTCGTCGCTTTCCTCCTCCCCATAGCAATTTTTACGGATTTTGGAAAAAAGCCTTAGCAAAGCATGTTCCACTTCTTTCCTGGAGAAACCTGGAAGATCAAATTCATCGTCCTGGCAGCGACGACAAGCTTGACCAAAAGGTCGCATTATCACCGTACCCCGGCCTTGTCGCACCCTGTAGCGGAACAGCACCACCACTCGAGCTGAAGGCCAGGTCTTATGGCAAGCTCCGCACTGGAACCTGGGGGAAAATCAGATGATAGATGCAGACTTTAGACACAAAGCTTTTTATCAGATTTTAAATGGTGCTTCTAAATTTTACATCATATTCCCTCTGAAAAACAGCATATTTCTGGGTAACATTTGTAGATATATTATATTCTGTACAACATTAACAACTTGCACAGTTTCTGTAAAAAGAATGATACTGCAGTATCATTCTTTTCATATAATTTGCATTTAATTTGCATAGAAATCGCAACTAAAAACTAGACAGAACACCAAATGTCCACGTTTGGCACATCAATATCTTAGTATAAAAAACATAAGAAAAGCACAATACGTACTTTCCAAAGGCGCAATGGGAAAACACTTTCCAGCCTCTCTTCCTCTCTTCTTTGGTGATTTCGTTTGTTTGTGTGTAGTTAAAGTTTAGATTCCACTCGTCTCCATAGTCCAGCTCATTGTAATCATAAAGGAGTTCATCAAATGTCTCCCGCCAGAGAGATGGAGTCCAACCTAATTGAGTAGACAAAAAAGAAAGTTAAAATCTAGACTTCCTGTATTTAAAAGGTATTTTAATTTGTCTTATAACATTCTGATGTTCCGAGACATTGAATTTCTGGATTTATAATTATTCTATTCATGATTTTAATTAGAAAATTTTGCACTACTGACATAAGATGGCTTTTCAGTGGTGTATAAAATAATGCGAGAAGCCCAAAAACATGACTACGTGCAAATTTGGCACCTTTTTCAGTTAACATCTGACCATAAGGGGGCGCATTTGACCCAGTTGTTTACTCTAGTCGAGCCGTGAGAATCCGCCTTCTTATTAAATATTATTTATAAGAATTTTTACAGGCAAAGCCATCACATGTTATCATGTGAAGTTTCTGTTTCCTCGATGCGAGTCACTATTATGGGTTTTTATTAAGTCGAAAAGCTTTGTTTTTCAGAGGAACAACCTTCTCCTTTAATTTATTGCATGTTATGCTTTTTATTATGACCTCAACTTACACATATATCTAAACTTAAAATGATTAGGATCATTATAATGATTAAAGCGTCCAACACACTGTTCAAAACAAAGCAACGCACTTGTTCCTGGAATAAAAAAATAAACTGAGTCGTGGTAAACTACAAGGACAATCATGCATGTATATAAATGTGAGAAATAAAAGGTATTACCTGTTGGTCCGCTCATTTCGCTTTATTTTCTGACGCCTGGAGATCCACAGAAACGCTGAAGCAGTTCTTGTCCTCTGAATGTTGCTCTGCAACCTGCCGTGTTGTTTATATACGACAGAATCAGCTGTAGTCAGGAAAACGAAACTTAGAATCGTTTTCGCTTTCCAAATCGTGGAAATGGGTTACCAACAACAAACACCATCAGTAAGTTTCTGTTGGCACTGCGAAGGGAGTTGCCGTTTCAGTGGTGAAGAAACATTGCATAATTTTGCTGTTTGTCTCCAACGCACATCAAATACACAGCAGGCCGATTACTGCGAGGCAGTTTTGGTTCAGGTGTGTTGAATGCAGGTAGAGCTGCAGGGGGGACTTGGGGCCCACTGATCTAGATCATTATCAAAATACAAACGCACTAAAATTTAGAACAACACAAAAATTTAAAGCAAAAAATGAGTAAATATCGTAAATAATTAAAAATTATTGATATTTGATATCTGTATTGTTCTTTTAAACAACACAGAAACAATAATAAAATAAAATAATAGTAAAAAAATTTTAAAACACATTATTCTTACTATTATTTCATTTGTGGTTTTTGGAAATGTATCTTGTTTCGCCAGTTATTTTGTAAAAAAAAAAAAACATACTGACAATGATTACAAGTTCAATTGGACTGTCCTTGCCAAAAATTCCAGATTTACTGAAATTTTAATTTTTACTCAAATCAAACTTCGGTGTCGTATATAAAACATTGTGGGGGGATTATGCTGCTGCATTTCGGAAGTCTAAAGATCTTTACCAGGAATGTTTGAGCTGAGATGTCCAGCTCAGTCCAGTAGATGGCGCTGTAGGACCACATTTTTCAGTAAATTGTTGCTGAGACTCTGTTGCCTCTATTGAAAACTGTCAGCGTCATCACGTCCTGTGAGTCATATCAGCTTTAATCGCAAATAAATACCCAGATACCACATTCACTCAGTGGAAAAATAGAAGCTTATAGAAACAAACATTAATCAGACATTCTCACAAATGATCCACCTGCTAAACTGGATCAAAACATGTTAGTCATTTGTATCTTGTGAGAAAATATGTCTTCATTCATGCTTCAGAAGATCTCTTTAGTTGGGATAATAAAGAGTGTACAAGGGATAAATTGAGTTTCAATCTGCTTATAAGGATCAGACTGTTGGATAAAATGGTCAGCAACGATGGAGAGTCATTCGAAAAAGAATGAGAATGAACTGTGTCTTTTCAGACTTTAAAACAAATAATGAGATAGTTCATGTCAAACAGCTTTATGAGTCCTACTATGGGATCAAGTTTCAGCTTATTTATCAGCTTGTTCTTTTCCACGAGGTAGATAAGGATGACTACCTGCATGTTTCGACCTCTATCAGCATCCACCTGCTGATCTACAGTTTCTTTTAACAACCCATAATTAACACCACATCAGAAAAGTTTCTGGTGCAAACACTTGTCTGTGTATTTGTAAATCTGAGGTGCTTTTTGAAGTCACAACCTTTCCAAGGACTTAGTTGGTTTGTTTAGAACAGGGATGTCAAACTCCAGTCCTCCAGGGTTGCTGTCCTGTGGTTTTTAGATGTGCCACAGGTTACAAAACACTGGAATGAAATGGCTGAATTACCTCCTCCTCCTATAGATAAGTTCTTCAGAGCCTTACTAGTGACCTAATTATTCTATTCAGGTGTGGTGCAGCAGAGGCATTTCTAAAAGCTGCAGGATACTGGCCCTTGAGGACTGAAGTTTGACACCTGTGATTTAAAATTTATTTTTTTAGTCCTTAATCACATTGAGAACAAAGACCCTCCAAACTAAGTTTACATGACGCTGAAGTCCAAAGGTGAAGAAAAGGGTTTTATTGTTTATGTTTTATCATATTTGGTTTGGGATTTCTTGGTCTAGTTTGTGTTTTTGATCATTTCCTTATGGTAGGTTCTCTAGGTCTTGCCATATTTAGTTCATTTCTCTGTGTTCATTATTGTTAGAGGGGTGTTGCCATAGAGGTTGATTCCTTTGTGTTCAGTTTCTTAGTTTATTTTCGTTTGGTTTAAATTTGATGATAGCTTTTCCCTTTGGTTTGTAGTTCTCCTTGAGTTTTTGTTAATCTGCCTTTGTGTTAATCAGTCTTCCTCACTTAGTTTGCGTGTTTTCTTATGGCCACATCTGTGCCACATTTCCTCTAACTAGTTCACCTGCTTCCTTTATCATTTCTTCCATTAGGCTCTGTGTTACACTCACAACAGTTTAACGTCCTGTTACTTTTGCACGTTTTTGTTTCTTATTATTAAAACCTCTCCATGTCGCCTTCCTGCTTCTGTTTCAGCCTACATTTGGCTTCAGACTTGAAACCAAAACATAGCAAATAACTTTCATCCATAACTGGATGTGTTTTGAACTGTCTTTATTTACCGCCTGATTTCATCAAGCAGACTTTGTGGAAGTTGTGCGTTTTGTTTCCCAATAGTCATTATTATCGGTCCGTGCGCAGAAGTAATAATAGCACCAGAGTGACAACTCCTGTTTGTAGGTATGCAGTGATGGCACAGTAGCATTTTTTCCCCTCCTCTTTGACACACACATTCATGAAAGACAATTGAAAACTTACCGTGCACTACAGGGACTTTTCTCATAACTGGACTGATTGCTTCTTACAAAAACACTCCACCCATCGCTAAAAACATACCCAATGCTTGAGACGGGCCATGAGCTATAATTACAGCAGTAAACATATTCATATACATGTGATGATAACGCACACATGCAGGTTAGTCAGGATCATGACACAAAACTCATTCGGAAGAACTTGACAGAGATTATTTTAGATAGTACTTTAGCTTCAGCTCAGTTATTTGTAGGCACATAAATTTGCTTTCTGACCTCTGCGTTTTATTCACAAAATATATATTTTAAATTGGTTAACTTGTAGTAGTAATAAAAAATTTTTATGACAAATAATAATGATTTTTTAAAAGTAATTATTAAAAAAAAGTAGATTGCTAGTGTTTCTCAATGCAAACTAAAGAAAACAATATAAAGTTGCTATATTGTTTCTGTGATTCAGTGTCACATCATATCAGTTGCGTACGGCGCTGCTTCTAGACAAGCTTTACGGGCCTGTAAAACAAATGTGTGCATATGTATCTTTCCGGCCCACCACTGCAGTGCAAAACTGACCTCGAAGCGTCAGACTCCTGAGAGTCACCTTATACGCAGGTGTGACATTACAGCGTGAGAAAAGCATGCTGGGAGAGCTCACAGAGACAGACAAAGAAGCAGATACAGGAGACTTGCAGAGTAACTTCATTGTGCCGCTGCTCAACATTCAACAAGTGTCTTGTTGTCACCAGAACGAGCAGATTAAATCTGCGCTGGAACAAAAGCGACGTCAGCATTGGAGACGAATAAAAGTATTCAGAGAAAGGTGTGTCGGTAATGTGATTTGGGAGTAGCTGGTTTTCCCTGAATGCCGATTCACTCAGCAGCAGATTGACTCTGCTTCAGCATGAATACTCTTATTTTATTCTCCTTTGGCTCTGACAGAACAGATGCACATTTAGCCTTTAATTCATTGCCAGTCATGAGAGGAAGAGCGCTGCAGAGTTTATCACCCTTTGATTAGAATTGGTTAATACATGCAAAGTGGTGGATGAGTAACATTTGGAGGTTTTATATCTGCCTTGCCAGCCTTCTCAGTCTGTGTGGCGACAACTCAAACCTAGCCTCTCCAGTGTTGCGTCTCACTGTTTAAATTGTTTAAATTTCTTAGTCATTCTTCTGGCAGTAGATCTGGACAGGTTTATTTGAGCAGCCAGTTTCTCGTTGCCATTTCCTGACTTGAGAACATTCACACGTCTGCTTTACCTGAATGGCAGGATTTGTTGTTTTCCCATTTTTAATGATGGCTAAAAGAAACAAGCCTCTCTGTGTGAATGCAGTAAAATCCTGCGTCTTTAGCTGATAGAGACAGACCACAATGCATGAGCAAGGTGTCTCTACAGAGGCCCACAACACTTTTTTAGATTTTTATTTGTAGCAAATAAAAGAAATATATCATTTTTGTTGAACGTTCTAAATTGCGTACGGCTTTGTGTACGTCTATCACAACAACATACACTGAAATCTGTGGTTGAGAAGTGACAAAATGTGAAAAGGTTTAAGTGTTATAACTTGTTTTGCAAGCCACTTTTAAATTAAAATTTATCATAAATTGCTTCATCTTAAATTAGGGATAACTTCTGCCTAACATCCATTCCTTATGGTAAAAAAAAAAGATTTAATCTCATGTTTAATTGTCTTGTGTTTGCATTTTCATCCTCTAATATAAACCCTTTCGTATATTTTCATTGTATATTCCTATTTAAAAGCTTAGAAAAATGCAATGCAAATCATTTCACATTCTCTAAAGATGGTATTTTCCAAACACATTTCTTAATCAAACGGTCCTATAGTGACCCCAGGGATCATCAGCCAGGTGTGCAGGCCAAGCTTTCTCTCTGTTCCAGAACTGCACACCTGCTGCACCCGGCAGCCTGCTGACAGGCTGCTGGGTGACTCAGTGAGGGTGGGGTCGGGCTGAAAGAGGCTGAGCGATACAGGCAGACTGCTTGGAAGACTTAGGAAGAGATAAAATGGGGGCAGGGAGGGAGACAAAATAGGTTGGGTGTGGTAAGATGCCTTAAGCACATTCCTCATTGCAGCCGCACCCAGCGTTCCTGCGTCTTTCTACCTGCCAGTGTTTGCTTTCAGGACTAATTCCAGTATGCAGAACGTACTTGTACTTTCTCTCTCTTTTCTCACTTCTTCCCTCTCTGCGTTCCAGGTGTTTCCTTTCTCCTTACTTTCAGCCGCAGCATGTGGCATGCATACAGCTGTATGCTAACGCTCCGGCTCTCACTCCTCACATTTCATGTTTGACGCTACATTAACAAGGCAAGTGCAAACATAAAAGGTGAGAGCTCAGAAACATGGCCTCCACGCTCTGTGAGTCTGTGTGTGTGATATTCAGGACATGGATGGGTAGGCAGACAATCTGACTGGAGCCACTCCCTTAGGAGCCGAACAGTCATAGTGTGTGCTATCAAACAAGGTGTGTCCTGTGCACTGAACACGTTTCGGGGCAAAGGACAGCCCATATAACTGCAAACACAAACACAAGCTGGCTGGTGTGTAGATTTCTCTCTATCACAACCCGTGTTGATATCAATATTGTCTCTGTTCAGGTGAAACTTGAATTGTTTCACATCAACACCATCAGCAAAAAGCAAAAGGCGTGAGCTGAAGCCGGGTTTAAAGAATCGTTTACATAAGGTATGTGCAGCGGCATGCTTTAGGAGGTCCGACCCTTTTCTAAGGAGATAAAATGAGACATGACAGCATGCCGTGGTGAGACTAGCTTTAAGGAGCTTTCTGTAGAGAAGGGGAAATGATCACAGTTTGTTGATTCAGCCTCAGTGATTCACCATGGAGAAAACAATAGCTGATTCACTGACACTAAGTTTCACATAGAAACATAGAGTCCAAAGAAAACACATGGATATTTAATCTAATTTATGCGCCATTAATAAAAGTTATTGGTACAAGCGAAACAGAACAAGGCCTAGAAAATAATGGATTTATTGTAATAAATACTGCACAAACTTAAACTAATAGTTGTCACAATTAAAAGCAACGCTTCTAAGAAAATCTCCTGGAAATCAGAATAATTTAGGGAATTGTAAAGAATAAAAAAGACATAAGGAGAGACGATAGAAAGTCACAGGTTAAAGAACACAGATATCAAATCAATCAGTTAAACAAATTCAAAATCAGATTATGATGACAATCACTATTTTTTTATCAGTTTGTGACTGCTCCTTTTATCTTTCACAACAATTCAGCCAGTAAACAACCAATTAGGGATCATTCTTACATTTAATTTGCTTTCAAACCACCAGCTTGGTTTTTCATAAATGTCAGGTTAAAACCCTGGGAGGCGGTTCAGTGCACACTGCCTGTAAAGACATGTAAAAAGCTCAAAATAACTGCCTTGCAGAAACAAAATGTTACACTGAATATGTTTCTGTAGTTCTAACAATGAGTTTTTTAATATTATGTTTTCTATTTAGAAAATGCAGAGATTACAAATGAGTTTAAAGCACCGCTTGCGTACAATTACCATAAAAGTAACTAAACCGAGAGGAAAAACAGTGAATGAGAATAGAGACACCTTATGTTCGTTAGCAAACAATAAAAAAAATACTTATAGGTGTTATATACTGAGCTCAGGGTTCCTACACAGGAGTGTGAAGTTTTCCACCTCTTGTCTCATAATAAAAGTCAGCTTCTCCATCACATAAATATTGCAAACTGACAGTGAGATTTGGAGAGGTTTAATTATCTCCTGTGCCTTACTGATCACTGTGGGAGGCAGAAAGGTTCAACTGGGTCCGTGTCCAACCTTGCTACTTAGACAAGTAGCTGTTTTTTTTTTTGTTGCTATATTTAAACTTAAAGATTTTCATGCATCTATTTTTATTTAATTTTATGTTCTTTTGAAGAGTAATATAAAAAATATATTAATTCTGGTCACTTTAAAAATATGCAGCTTAAAAGAAATATTCTTAAGCTGCATTTATTTTAGCAATTCCACTAATTCTGACAGATTTGGTGAAAAATTTACATTTTCTATTTTATTTTAAGAGCTTTGTACACATGGAGAGCATTGAATTGAGTAGAAATCTATAGGATCTCAGAAAAGACTTCTGGAAATCATGTTTAGTAGAAGCATTAGCAAAACTTTACAATGAGTAGAAAATAAAAATACAAACATATTACCAGCTATAAAATGTAAAGATCGTACTGTGGTCTGTCTGACAAATTTAGAAGTTATTTTTGGAGTGTTGAAGAGGGAAAAGTTGGATCATCCGAGTTGTGATCAGTTCAAATTATTCATAATCCTGTATAAGCATCCATGTCGTTTCAAATAATGCCATTATTTGAAATAAGGTCTTGCTTCTTCCGGATAAATGCTAAACACAAGATGAAATGTTGCAGACATAACAGTCGAGATCATCATCTACAAACCTTATATGATACAAAATTGACCCAAGACCGCTCTGAAGTGATGGGCAGCTGAATTTCTACATTAAAAATTAGATTTTTTTTCTCCATTCTGATCAAATAAATATTTCTAAAGTAGGTGGATGCTCAGTGCTTGGGTACATTTTTAAAGGAAATACTTCAGTAAGCAACAAGAAGACAACTTGTACCAGCCACATAATCTTTTAGTATGAAGTCATATTGAGTTCCTAAAGATTTGTTGTTGTTAAATAAGGAAGTAGTGCAACTTGGTGGTTACCATAAGCTGTTTGATTTCTAACAGGAACTTGATCTGCATCTCAGTTTTCAAACTAAGCTGTAAAAACCTATTTGTTACTGTGAGATGAAGGATCTAGCTACACTACTGAAAAAAGGTGTAAAGAAGCAAATAGAGCCAATTATTTTAGGCTGTTTTTTTTAATAATAATTAATCAGTCCCTTTATTTAATCTTTTGTTCATCATCCAGCTATCCATGTAAATGTGGCTAACCGTATCTCAGATTTAAAGCTTAAAAGTAGCATATGTCTACCACAAGTTCACTGTGAATTTTGCATTTGTTGTTTAAAACTGGCTCTAATGTAATGACAACTGTCAAAATTATTATACTTCACTGAACCTAATCTTCATGCAGACTTGCAAACTTTTTAGTTTTGTTTGTAGTTCATTAAACTGTTGCAGCATATTAGTTATTTTTTTTATAAATAAAGTAGAAAGGAAAGAAGAGTGGCTCAAGACTTTTTGGTGGTGGAAGTAAAAATATGTTGTAAGTGTGTTTAAGTTATTGCGAAATTGAGTTCTCAAACTAACACGCAAAGTTTGAAACGAGTGTTCTAAAGGTCAGATCCTTGGAAGAACTGATAAAAGACACGATCCATGACACTAAACCCACTTTTCAAACAAAGCACAAAGAGCAAACTTCCAATGGTGTGGAGTCCCTGTCGCTTTGGGAGGAGTCTCACCGGTGGGAAAGCCCTTCCTATCAACATTCAGTGCTGTCCTTCCTCATTCACTGCGCGGATCTGCAGCAACTCTGCCGCGGCGGCTCCGGAGGTTCACCCACCGCACGGGCAGCGAGAACGCGGTCGCAGCGCGCGCTCCGGAGAGGGGCGGTTTGGGTGGAGCTCCTTATCCGATCTATGGAATGTGACACTCGGACGAGAAAGGAGGCCCGAGTCGGTGGATTGAAGTCGGTACAAAGAGAGAGAAGGAACAAGTTGTGCTGCAAGTGAAGAGGTACGGACTGGAAAACTGTGCCATTTGGGTCAAAGCAGCTATTTACATGGAGTGGCTATAATACTCCAATTATACCATCTTTACCTATACTATCTCCTATATTCTGTCCTCTCTCTGTAAATCATATTACTTTTTTCTAACTTCAACCTTTACTCTAGTTTTTTTTTTTCATTTTTATTTTATGCAAGCAGAATAAAGGTGAAATGCAGCCAACTTTCCACAACAGCCTGCTGTTTCTAGAGGATTAAGTCATCCAGGTAGCTGCTGTGCATTGCAAAACCTGAGCAATGTTTAGTACAGACAGAAGGCTCAGTGTTGGCTGTTACCAACACACTGTGCTGTTCTTTCATCCAGGTCACTGAAGGCAGAAAAACCCCCAAATACTTGTAGAAATAACAGGACTCCTCTCCTATTTAGCATGCAGACATTGTAGGAGAAGCAACACTAGAAGGGGCAGGGGGAGCTGTTAACTTGTTAACATTATGCACTGATAAAAGATATTTCCAGTAATCAGTTTCGTAACTCCTTTTATCAATTTCAGCTGATTTAAATTTCTATTTAGAAGTTATAAATAAAGCCATTATCTTCCTACTTTCCAAAGGAGAAAACAAAGCTCAAAGTCAAAGAGCTGTCTTTGTATGCATTACAACCTAAAAACAGTCAAATCCTCCTGGTTGAAGGACTGAAGTATAAATAAATAAATAAAACCCAGCTAAGAAGAATTACACAATATACTATAGCTCTCAAATTTAATATTTAAGAAGAAAAGCTGACTTTCTTTTGCGTTAGATTGTTAAATCATTAATTTATCGCAACTATAGGAACCTTCATTAATTCATCGTAATTTACTTTAGGACCAGAGCACCATGTGTTTGAGAGAGCAGTCAACACACAGGACTTCACTATTACATCAATAAAAGAACAAAATGACCAGTGTCTATATTTTAAACTGTCTCTAGCATTAGCGTGGTTAGCGCTCCTAACATTAATAATAGCTGTTCTGTTGTGCATGTCTCTACAAGAGAAGCAACATTTCCCTGTCAAACACTTTCCATCCTAGACAAAGTTGGATTCCACTAAAGGATAAAATAGATCAACTCTGTGGTAATGCACTCAGCTTCCTGGTACACTCTGATAGTATGCAGTTCAGTTTGACTGAACTGTCGACGTGCCTCTGTAGGCAATAGCTTTCTTCTAACTTCATTTTGAAACACCTCATTGATGCTGAAAATAACTGGGCCTCCTGCGCTCTAACAACTTCCTCACCAGAGAGGGTTGCTATCAGTAATACTTGAGCGTTCATTGGTCGGGAAAAAGCACTGGATTTTTAGTTTCCAATTTTTTTTTATGAACCAAACAGAGCCCAAAATTCAGAAATTTCCGTCACAAGCCGTATTCTCAGTGCATCTCTAAATAAGTAGATGCATTTTATTAGGATGTCTCATAGCCTGTCTGAACAATGTCTTTGCATGCTTTGGTGTTCTTTGTGATGGGCTTAGCAGAAATTCCAACCTTTTGATTATAGAGCCCTTACTGTTGAGCAAGGAAGACTGGTTTGCAGACTCCAATAGTAGTTTAACTTCATGCACATAACCGTTCAGTTTTACGGCTTTTATCCTTGATTCAGGCAGTGAGTCACTGTGCAGGAATAGCCTGAACATGTGGTTGTAATTTTGAGTTAAAAAAGCTCTTAAACGCCAGCTCTTTTAGTGTGTGCGTGTCTTAATTTAATCTTGTCACATTTCCCACACAGCAGCGGTTGCATCTCATTCATTAGTGCGTTCTCTTTTGCATGTGCATCAAAAAAAGGTTGAAAGCTGTTTACAGTGTTTTTGTTTTTGAGGACTAATGTGCTTTAGGAAGAGAGGAGATGGAAAAACAGAAATACTTTCATGTGTTGGCCACTAAGTTTTCCATTCAAGCTGACCGCAGGCCTGAAGGCAGTAGGAACAGATGAGGCCCTTCAGAGGACCTGTTTTTCTAGCCTAAGACGGGATGGGATGTGAGCCTCTGAGTGCTGTCAAATTCAATAGGTGCTCATCTGTCTTTGCCGTCTTTTGTGCTGCATTCAACAGCCGCGTTGAGGTGTGATGATCTACAGAGAGACAAGAGAAGCTCTGTGTGGATTTATCTCAGTTTGTTTACATTACTCCGACAATGGAAATACTGCAGTGTCCTGAAACGAGCAGCAGAACTCTAGAGCCTCCAAAACCTGTTCTCAGGTATTCTGCTCTTACTCCATTCTCGACGAGTTATAACACTTGAAACGAACATGCCGGATCAAACCCGGTGTTTGCTCAGCAAGGCGTGTTCAAGTAGAAAGCAATACTTCGTGAGAGTTTGCATCTCCTCAACCTTTGTTTAACTCACTCCGCCATCAGGACTGGTTAAATTTTAGAGGTTTGTTTTTGTCATCTCATGCAGGAATGTTGAAAATGAACCACTGACACATTAGCAGTGTGCGCACTTGAGGTCCACTACAGTGTTTTGCTGCTGGTTTAGTGTTTCACTCCAGTTTTGTTTATGGTACATTTGTGTTTGGCTTTGCCTTGTGTGGAAAAGCTGCTTACCTGAAACAGGAATACAGAATCCCAGATTCCCAACGTGTGTCAGTGCTTGCACTTCAGTCCTCAAGTCTGTTGCCATAGCAGCAAACAAAGCACTGGTATCTGTTTTGATATCCTATCTGTCATAGCTCCTACCTTGTGGTATTCCTCCAAAGCCTTATCTTGCAGGGATCCACAGGTGAGCAGGGTGAGGAAGAAACCACCACGCTCTGTTTGGTATCTTTGTGTTTGATTCAAGCTCTTAGCTCATAACCACCTCAGGGCTAAAAACATTCAGCGTTACTGCCAGGAATTTTGATAAACCGATGATTAATGAAAATGCTTAGTCGCACAAAACAAGCTCCTTTAAAGATCTTAAATTCTTGGAAACAAAAATGTGTCTATTGCAAAGTAGTTTTGTTAATTTAGAACATGGATTAAATTCATGTTAATGTCTATTGAAATGGCTGCATAGTAAAGACCATCTCCCATATTGTTTTTCACTGGATTTTTGAACATTTTTGCATCTAAGAAACATCAACAAAAAATATAACAACAGAGATCTTTGAAGTGACTCAAAGAAACAAAAAACCCCAAAACATTTAGACGATGCAAAAGTCCACAACGGCATAGTTACACAGTAATTGTTAGTATGTGTGATAAGGTTTCAATATCCCCAACATTTTCCATCATGCTACTCCTATGGTTCATATTTTTCATAAGTGACTGGAGTTTTCTCCTGCTATGTGGAGCAAAGTCTGCAGACTGGTGGACTGTTCCACCCCTAAAAAAACAAGCTGTCGCTGTACAGTATTCTCCAGGTTGGAACAAATCTATTATTCTTTGTCCTTGCTTACAAGAAGGAAAAACATGAACAGTTATGCTGTTAAAAACAGACCCACTATTTAAAAAAATGTTGTTTTAAAAGTACAGCTGGCAAGCTCAAACCGACATGTCTATAAAGAAGCTGACTGCAGGCCACCTAACTGAGAAGGTTGCACAATTTTCTAATATCAACTTGATAGACTTTTGCCAAATATTACATAATCAATTTTTTGTATTATTTTATCACTCTTAGTTATGATACTTTAAGAAAGTATCATAACTTGATGATAAAATTTAATTTTTTTAGATGTTCCAGTGAATAACAAAAATGTTAAAACATATGAGTTCTTCATAATAATTATAAAAAAGGTAACTGAAAACAATGTCTGCAACCATACTTGTAATTTGAAGGTGCTAACAGCTGGTTGAAGACTGTTGTGTTACATAACACCGTTGTTAATTTGAGGTCTGCATACTCCAAGAATACAGTTTTTTCAGTTTGTGGTTGTAATCCAGTTCCTTCAACATGTGTTTACATTCCAAACAACAAAGCGTCTGCTGCTTATCGTAAGATTTAGAGTAAAATCAAAAAGGCTCATAAATAAGTTACATGTTTTTTATCTTTGAAAGTAAGGAGGGACATAGAACCAAGAAGCATTCAGTAATGATAGCACTGAATGCTATTATTCAGTATTATTCAGAAACGGGCTAACTTTCATGGCCTGAAATAAGTGAATAAAGAGGAAGTGAGCCATTTTGCCCATGTACAAATCACAAAGCTTTAGTTTGTAATTTTATCCTCTGGCCAAGCCACACCAGGCTACTGGATGACTCACCAGTCCGCTGAGTCAAGTGGGTCCTTCCACTGTTTGTGGGTTAGGACTTCTACCCTTCGCTATCACCACAACCAAGCCCTGAACTGTTCCTGAAGGTTTACACAGAGCGCATTATCCATACTTTTATAACAGGTAAATCCGTCCCAGCCTGAGCCGATCATGTCACACCCTGATCATTTCACCAGACTTCCAGTTAGTCAGAGAAAATAAAAACACTTTTATAAGTTACTCCAGACTTCCTGTTGAGACTATGCGCTTATTTTTTTGAAAAATAAGCACATGAAGTTTAACTTAATTCAAATTTTGCTATAAAAGTGTAACTCAAACGATCTATAAGCTTATCAGTTAGGGGGACATTGTTCAAGCCTGAAATGACTGTAAAAGTTCATCATTTTTCTGCCTATCGAAGAAATAAACACAATCTTAAAAGTAGTGGTCACATCTACTTTATCTTTTTGTGTTGAGCATTAGGAATCTAATCACTGATTATGTCAGCAATGTTGAACTTGAGGAAAATAAATCATGCTCACATTAGATAATAAGTAAGTTAAAAGTCATGGGATAGTTTAAAAAAAGACTTATGGCAGCTTTCAGACTCAGTTTTCTTGCAGCAACAGACTTTCTTTGACGAGATCTAACAACTTGAAACACGAAGCATGACGCACCGGCATGACATGTTCATTTAGCAAACGTAATGGACTTGTCTATACACCTCCCCATGCCTTTCCCACCTTTCCCCACGCCTCTTTTCTGTCCTTTTTCCCTCCGTCTTCCTTCCATTGTACCTTCTTCCTCCTGATGTTTCTATGTCCAAAGGCATGTTTACATTTTATTCTACAAGCCAAATCCTGATGGAGTTAATCATTAGCATTATTATGTGATTGCTTTATTACCCACTACAGGTTCGGTGTTCAATGAAACAGACATCAAAGTCTGTAACACCAATTTCAAAATGTGATTCTTAATCTATTTGCTTTTGATCAAATTCCCAAATTTAAGGTAATTCAAGAGGGAATGAGTCACAAGACTATTTCTTTGCTTGACTAAATTAAATTAGATCTCTTCCCTGCAATTAAAAAGTCTCATAGCAATTATCTTGTATAACTGTTAAGAGTCATCTTGAATAAAACTGGGATCATATGAAGTTACCTTTAATCTCCTGGTATTGATTTACTAACAACAGTTGCTTTGTTTGCTGTAGGAAACATGCCCGCTTGTGCATCCTAAGACAAAGCTGCCTTTCTTTCATAAGGGATTTTTAATTGAATTACTGTATTGTTTGTTATTAATGTGGGAGTGGAGTGTTATTACAGTGAGTGTAACCACAATAACAAGATGATTTAAATACAGTAAAACATCTTTTTCTTTGGACCAGGGTGCTTTCATGTTTTCTCTCAAGATAGTAAGGCTCCTAGCTAACTCTGCTCCCCTTTCTTGTTTTTACCTTTCCTGCACAGGCTTTTCATTTGACTTCTGACCGCACCCAGTCCAACAATGCCGCACCGGTCACAGAGCTCATCGGTTGGTGATAATCCACTTGACCCAAACTATCTATCGCCACACTACCGCGAGGAGTATCGTCTAGCAATCGATGCTCTGATTGAAAATGACATACAGGTAACGGTTACAATTCTTTTGCATTTTCCATAATATGACTGATGTGTAAAAACAGATGCGGGGCCATGGGAAAACATTTGTCTTTTTGTAGTGTTTCATACTTGTATGTTTTATATCAAACAAACAAATTATCACACCAGACTAAAAACCAAAGTTAATACAATGACAATGATTTTGTTTATTAGGGCAAAAACGACATTCAAAGAAATGTTAAATCATACGTTAACATTAAGACAATTAGACAACAGATTTCAATTTTACTTGCCACCCCTTATCAGTTTACAGATCTGATTACAGACAGAACTGTAAAATAAAGAAATTACCTAAATGAAATCTGTTCACATTAAGTAAGCTAACGGATTTGAAAAATCTTGGAGTGAACATGACATCAAGTTGGATGATGGAGCAGGACAATGATCTGAAGAAAACCAGCATGTCCATTTATGACTGAATAAAGAAGCATTAAATGAAGGTTCTGGAGAAGCCTGGTCAAATGCTGTACTTAAATCTGATTGTGATGGAATCCTATTTTTGCTCTAAAAGCCATTAAAGATGCTGAATTAATGCAATTCTTGAAAGAAAAGGCAGGCCAAAATTTCTCCAGAGTGGCGTAAAAGACTTACTCTATTATCAAAGAACCAGGGAATACGTTAAGTAACCCCAAGTTTTCTTTTTCCTATAAGAGATTACAGTTACTTTTTTCTACAAAATTTAAATGTTACACAAAATCAAAAAACAGAAGTAAATGTTAAGTGTCTAATTTACAGTACTGTAATGCTGCTTGCATCATGCACTGAATTTGTTTGTATTGTCGCTCCAGGGCTACTTTGAATTCCTCCAGATGTCAGATTTGGTGGGTTTCCTGTCCCAGTCGGAAATTGAATACATCAAGTCCACACTGCAGGGACCCAGCCAGCCCTCAGGTGCCCCTGAGCTTACATATTATGAGGGAGGGCAGGATGTCGAGGGCTCCTCTGACACCTACTGGCCACTGCAGTCTGACACGGCTGCGCCAGGGCTGGACTTGGGATGGCCGCTTCCGCAGCACAGCTTCATTGGGCCCACCGAGGTCACCACTCTAGTCAACCCCTCTGACTCAGAAATGCCAAGCATTAAGGAGCAGGCCAGGAGACTCATCAAAAATGCACGGCATGTAAGTAAAAACCCCATGGTGCAAGAAAGATAGATGTTACAATAGATGTTATACTTTAAATACATGAATGTATTAGGAAGCACATTTGTAGCTGGGTGGGTTTGTGTCAGGGTATGGTGTATCTGTTTCAGTGCTGTCCTATCAGTATGCATCCCATAAGTCAACTGTTGCTAAAGCCCCGCCAGGTACTTTTGTGTAATCTAACTTGTTAGTTTGAACTCTTTTTTTTTTTTTTTTGGTCTACCTCTGGCAACGTTTCCACCACTCCCTTTTAGTCAAATTTCCAACTCACTGGCCGTCAGCTAAATTAAAAATATGATTAGCAGCAGAATGACTGCCAAATGAGACAAGCAGTCAAACTTGTCACGGGTACCAGCAGCTACATGATCGTGCCTTTATTTGTCCCAAGTTTCTGTCTGAATTCACAGCGTTCTGAGCTGTAAATTGCAGGCGTTTACTTTTAGCAACTCTCCTGAAGTCAGTGTCTCAGCTTGCACATGGAGGAATGACAGCTTGGAAATAAAATGAGTCACCCTGCAAACCTTATGTGAATTTGGTGTGGCAGATATACTGAGTGTAGTCAAATGTGTATGGAATATCTATTTTGTTTCAAGTCTTTCATTAAGGCTTGAAACTTATGTTGGATCAAAAACCTGTCAAGTCAACAAACAGGAAGCAAGGCCATCTCAATAAATACAAATAGTGAAAAACAAAAAGTCCTGGCTCAGTTCATACCCTTTTAACAAAAATGGGTATGAATTGACCACAAATACAAAGACTCAAATGACAAGGACCTATGTAGTTCTGTTAGAGGAAGGGTTTAGGAAACTGATAATACAATAATCATGTGTCCCTAAAATAAGTGTCTTTGTTCTTGCGGTCTAGGTTATCGGAATTGTGATGGACATGTTCACAGATGTTGACATTTTCAGTGACCTCTTGGAAGCAGCAGCACGCCATGTTCCTGTTTACATTCTACTTGATGAGACCAATGCTCCTCACTTTGTCAATATGGTCATGAGTTGCAAAGTCAACCTGGACTTAATTCAAGTGAGTTTCAGGTTTTATTACATTCCATGTGTCTATTTTCACTTTTTTCTTTTTACCCTTTGCAAAATTTTACACACGGTGTGCACTAACAGGAAAAATGTTCATTTTCTAGATGATGCGTGTCAGGACTGTTGCAGGAATAACATACTACTCTCGGACAGGGAAATCGTTTAAAGGGCAGGTGAAAGATCGCTTTCTCTTGACTGATTGCCGGGCTGTCCTCAGTGGGAACTACAGGTAAGTTACTAGACAATATAATTTAATTATGTTGTAGTTATTTACAAACGCTAAGGCTTTCTCTTTTGTCTATTTCTAGTTTTATGTGGTCATATGAGAAGATACATCGATGCATTGCACACCTCTTCCTTGGAGAACTGGTCACTACTTTTGATGAGGAGTTTCGTATTCTCTTTGCTCAGTCAGAGCCTCTGATTATTGATCCATCCAGTGGACCACTCACAATTCCCGACCCGGGCACCAGCAGCTACACCCAGTTTAGTTTAAAGAGGTCACAGTCTTTACGTAACCCCGTTGGCTTCAGGAGACAGCCTGAGATGCAATCAGCCTTCCCATACGGGGAGTTAGATCGTAACACTTCACTGCCTTTCCGGAGGAATGACACGTTTCGTCACACCTTGGAACCGAGTGCAGGAATAACGATAGGAAAATATTCTCAGCAACAGTTTCGCCTCCAGCAGTCATACATGGAGCAGGGAAAGTCCATTGTGTCCAGGCAGATGGAGTTGAGTTCAAATGCCTTCAAGAGACATAGCTATGCTGAAGGGACTCAGGAAAATTATTCATCTTCACGACAATACATGAAGCACAGAGTAATGAACAATCTGGATGAAACAGATTTTCACAGGTAATTTATTCTAAAGTGCACATTGTTTCAGGATTTTGTTCTTATAATTGATCTCATGTACTATACTTTCTGTACATTGACAAATAAGCCAACTATAAAGATCAATGTTTTCTTTTCAGAGAGCAAATTTCAAGTAGCCATTTCTACAGTGAAGGTCCTGGTCCTGGTTCTGGCCACGGACACTACGACAGACTTCGAGGCCGTAACCTTGCCATTGACCAGTATTCAGAATCAAGTTTTCACTCAGACCGGGAGCCTCCACCTGGAATAAGGGACTACTTTTCATCTGAGGACCTGAGAGGACCAGAAGGGCTCCATGCTCCTCCTGTAGCTGGGCGATATGGAGGAGGATCTGCTAGTCGGAGACCAACCATAGGTCAAGCTTACGCTTGTCAGAGTTCACCGACACATTTGCACCCATCTGAGAAAGGACATTTTCAGAAGCAGTCTGATCAAGAGTACAATGAAGATCCTACTGTAAAGCAAGGTATGAGGAGTTGGAGAATCCACTCATATCTGAGTACCTGTGAGGATGGTGGAGAAGAAGGCTTGCCTCAGCCTATGGGTCATGACGCCTTTGAGGATCCCCTGCCTGCTGACCAACTAGGTTCATGTGAAAATTTAGCTTCACGCTTTAGACTAAAGGATCCACCAACTGTGCCCCCCAAGCCCAGACCAGATATACTGAAACCCCGCTTTGGAAAGCCAAAATTACCTGACAGCAACAATCAAGACTCTGCCCTAGCAGCAAGCAGTGATGTGCTTCCCTCCTACAGTGATTTGAGGTCTTCTGTTTTGGAGAAAAGAGACAGAATAGTAGAAAGGGAAAAGGAAAGGGAGTTAGAGAGGGCCTCAGCAAGGGATACCGCAGAAGATTTGGAGGTTAAGGAAGCTCCAGATGTCTTTTTGTCCAGGCATGAATCATTCCGCTCTCGTATAAACCCTCTCCTCCAGCGCAGCTCTCGTCTGCGCTCCTCGCTTATATTCTCATCTTCCAAATCAGAGATGCACAGTGGTAGTCTAGGTCTAAAACCAGCGACCGAAGAAGATGACCAGTTAGATACGGTACGTACTTCCTCCCTTGTGGCTCAGATTCTTGAAAAGAGAAGGTCTTTCTCTCGTGAGCCTTTTGAGTGGCGAAAGAAAGCTGAAGAAAAAGACAATGTAAAAGAAAAGGAAGAGAGAAAGGAGAAGGAAAATGAGAAGAAGGAAGAGCAACAGAAAAAGGAACAAGAAAATAAAAGTCAGATTAAGGAAAAAGAGGAAACCCATAGTACTAAAAAAGAAGAAAAAACAGTGAGTGTTGATACATTTAAAGTCAAACCCTCAGTAAATATAAATGACCCAGCTAGTAGACTACAGTATTTTAAAGATCTGGAGAACAAGAGAAAAGCTTCAAAAATGGAGACAGAGCAATCTCAAAAAGCCTTGGAGCCTGCTGAAAAAAAGCCCGACCTTTCTGAAAAGGTCCCTTTGTGTCCAGATACAACTCCTCCAAAAGTGGCTCCACCAAAAACCACATCTGTAACCGTCACTTCAACAGAGCAAGAACCCAAGAAGCCAGACATCTCAGCAAAACTGGCAGAGCTCTCTCGCAGAACTTCCATAAGTTCAGTCAAGCCTTCCATAATAACCCCAAAGCCTTTTGGAAGTTCCCTGAAGCTTTCAGAGACATCACAACCCCACAAAAAGGAAAATGAGTCAGAGGGTCAAAAGAAAGATGACCTCAAGACTCTAAAGCCTCCTCCATCACCTAAGTTATTCAAGAAGGATCAACTGAAGATTAAGTCCCTGAATCCTCGTCGCATCTCCTGTGCTGATGATGTTCTGACAAAAGATGCAACAGATGCTGAGAAGAGTGAAATGAAAAAGAGCCGCTCTTACAGTTCTTCAACGTTGCCACATGAAGAGTCTAAAGAAGGACTGCACAAATTTATGGGATCTAATACTTCGCTAAATACAACTGGTGAAGGAAAGGGTGATGGCAAGACACTTGAATTCCTGAAGAAACAGACTCAGAGGTTAAAGGGGTTTCTGGGGCCAAAGGATAAAGAGAAGAAAGCCTCAGGAGACGACAGGAGCATGAGCACCGTCATGGAGGTGGCTGACGATTCAAGCAAAAAGGGCTCCTTAGCAAAGGTCACAACATCCACGACTACCGAACAATCCGCCACAAACCACAAAGAATCGGCTGGGAAATCATCCTCATCCCGCTACCAGGCCTCAGGAAACTCTGCTTTGTACAGCAGCAACCTGCGAGATGACACTAAAGTCATTCTG
Organism: Phalloptychus januarius; assembly: GCA_902982915.1. NCBI lineage: Eukaryota > Metazoa > Chordata > Actinopteri > Cyprinodontiformes > Poeciliidae > Phalloptychus > Phalloptychus januarius. Next base: position 1,904,918 of record CADWAE010000478.1, read on the forward strand.
GAACAAATCTCCGCAAACAGCCAGAAAAACCGCCAGGAGCGAGAAGAAACCAGAGGGGACAAAGACAATGGTGCCACGGACAAAGGTCAAGAGACACCGAACCCCTTTAAGAAAAATCGATTTCTGCGACCACAAAGCAGCACCCAGGAGAGGGAAGGGCTGCTGAAGAGGATAGAGAGCCTGAGGAAGGAGAAGAAGGTCTACAGCCGTTTTGAGGTAGTTAATGCCACCAGCACTCATGGAAAAAATATATAGTTAAGATAAATATAGATCATCTTGTCAGTGTTCTGAATAATAAAACTAAACCAATGTTTAGAAGCAGAAATGTTCCATTTTTCATTATTTGTTTATTTGAAATGTTTGTACTTAGCTATGTAGTAACAAGATTAGAGTTTATTTTACTGAAGATAATTTTATTTTGGTGAACAAGCTAATGTGTTCTGCCTGGTATGTACAGTGCTGGGATAGAGAGCCCCTTGGGAGTTTTTTTTTTGTTTACATATTTATTTGATTGACAGACTTATTGTTCAGATCATTAACTAATCTTAACATCTGACAATGATAACCCAAATAAATACAAATACAATTTTTCCAATAATGATTTCATTCAAAAAATCTATTGAAACCAACCTTGCCATGTTTCTTTCTCATTGTTTATGTACTGAGAAAAGTCAGGCATGCAGATCTTATTCTGGGTTCTTTTTAACCAACTGAATAAATGGTGTAGACTCTCCTGTTTTGGTGGACAGGCTTCTCTCCTGTGACCATTAACCATGATTCCACGTTTTCACCATTTTGTGGATAATGGCTCTCCTGATAGGTTTAAAGGATTGTTTTTCTTCCGGTTTTTAAGCTTCTTTATGTTGCTTTGTGAGATCTTTTAGCCTTCTCCATGCTGTCATACAGGCTCTATTTAAAGGATTTAAATAGCCAGAATTACTCACTGGTCTGGGAGTAATCAATCCTGTTTAAAGTTGAACTCAGTAGTATGAAAAATATAGTTAATCGCAGCTATATTATGATTTAGCAACTGGGACAATTATATTTTCACCCAAGATTTGTTTGGACAGATTTTGTTCCTTTAGTAAATGAAATCATTTAAAGCATCCCTTTTGTATCTACACTGATAATCTTAGATATTCAAATTGTTTGTTTACCCGAAACAGCAAAACTTTTATGAAAAAACAAACAAACAAACAAACATACCACAGAAATCATCTGTAAGGTGGCAGTACCTTTCACAGCACTGTATAGAAAAGTTCAGGCACAATTTCAATGCATTCTTACCAAATATAACCTTTTAATTTAACACACAGGATTACTGTTAAACAGAATAAACGAGTCACTAAGCCAAGAACAGCATAAGTAGGATTTCACTTTAGTGAAAGCATACAGGAGAAGAAGTAGAAAAAGGGCAGACACATCAATTTCACTGTTATCCCTGTTGCTTTGTTAACAGATGGGGAATAGCCTGGCATAACGAAGGATGGAGGACCAGCCTTTTATATGCAGACTATTTATGCAAGACGATCAAAAACAGCCATTGCCAACTTGTGCCAACAACAATCCATTACAACTCAAAGCCCTTCTGGTGCAAGAGCTGCAGCCTTTTCTGGAGTTACACAAAGAAGTAATAAAACTTGAAAAGACGATATTGAAAATGCTGAAAGTCATTGGGTTTGGAATGTGTCTCCTTGCCAAGAACTGGTACTACTTTCTCCTTATTTGGTGACTGAAAGACAAAAGTGACTACTTGCACACTGACAGCGTTGGCTAATGTTCCACCACACAGATAAAAAGGTAGGCTGTTTCGCATAAAACCAACTTAAATGAACGTGACAGGGGAACTTGAAGATGAAAATAAAGAGACTGCACGTTTTAGCAGACAACAAAAACAGATATATGCCAGTTAAAAAAAAAAAGCACCGCAGTATTCTGCAGTAAGTATACAGTACCAGGGTTGTGTGTTCATGGAAATGTTTGTGTGCCTGGGACTAGTTTGTAGATGAACGTAAGAGAGTGTCCTCGTGGTTTCATCATGTGCCAATGGCTCATCGAGGCCATTACTAAAGTAGGAGAGTCAATGCAATCCCAAAGAAATAAAGATGTGGGTAGTACTGAGAAGGAAGTTGAGGGAAGTGCTGTTGTAATAAAGAGAATGAGGTGTGCAGATATGTGGGGGTTTATAAGCTCAAACTGTATTAGCAAGCGTGGGTTTTGATCAAATCAAAGCCGTATCAAAGTCTACCTTCCCATTAAGGTGTGGACCTACTGTTCAGGGCTAAAGACGTCAAATAACCAATCAGGGAGGGGATTTCGGTCAGAGTACTTGACTAATGTATGCGTGCTGTCCTTTGTTTTATGTAAATAAAAATGTAAATCATTTACAGTTGCCCTGAGTCACTGTAAAATAGTTTTGTTAGCATGTTGTTTATTTTGGGGGTGGGAGTATCTCAATAAGGCATAACTTCTAAAGCAAACCAAGAGAAAGACGTTGTGGGTGTATTGCACAGTTCTGGAGCAAAGCCATGCCAGCTTATATAACTCGTTTTACTTCTAAGGCCCACGCCCTAAGTAGGACTCCTGACTATTTTGTTGGTCTGACCACAATTGAAAAGAAGACTGAGGTGTATGTGTGACACCATTAGAGGGCATCAAACTATTTTGTGTTTTTATGAAGTATGTCTGAAGCTTGTATTTACTCCTGAGGGACTATTTAAAGTTTACATGGTCTTTGATTCACCGTTTTACTGTACATATTTATACATAAAAAGCTTTGTTCATATTTTGCATTGTAAAGTTATGCACTCCACTGGACTCATTTTTGTTAAACATTATTGAAATCACTGAGGGCAAACCAGTTGCACGGGGTAATTGTGCTCTTTGTTTTTACACATTTAATAGTGTTTACACTGTTTTTAAAATATGCAACAAAAAAAGGATTTAATTAAATATTTTCAACTCATTTAGGTTGTGGTTGTGTGTATACAAGCAAGTCTATATATAAATTGAATTTTGTACTTACAGGCTTCTGAATTTCTTTTTTTGTTGATGCAGAAAAATCACAAAGTTGCAGTTGTTACATTTTTATATGGAACACTTGTGTAGATATGACATCAGCATAGAATATCTTAATACAGAGAACATTTTTCAGATTTAAAGCTAAAACCACATAAAGTTTATGAACAATTTAGATAATAAATATGGTTAAATCTCAGAACAAGTCAATTAAGTACTTAAAAAGCAAGTACCTTAGACAGCGAAGTTGACTATTTAAGACTATCTCACTTAGGAAATCTTAAGAATTACATAAAGTAAATGTAACATTTCTATTGAACTAAGAACTGGTCACTCTACATCCCCAAAACTAGAAACAAGTCATTCGGTTTACTCGTGGATCTGTGCTTCTTCAATCTCACACTGCTTCTGTTTCTTCACCTCCTCTAACTCTTCATCCAGTTTGTGCAGCTGAGCCAACTTTACTTGTTCTATCACAACCACACAACAAACAGTTCAAACACTACATGCTTGCATTAAAAAAAAAAATCATTGTGCTCACAGATGACCGTGGGAAAAACTCAAGAGAGCACTTACCAGCTGATGACAGTTGATGTTTTATGTCTTCAGCTTTCTTCAACTCATCTGGGAGTCTCTTTGGATTCTAAATAACATATTTTTTTCAGTTATTCACTGTTTTTAATAAACAGAGAGAGGAAATAAAGAAAACTTACAAAGACATAGTCGAGTTGCTTGTGCTGCTCTATCAGTTGCAGAAGTTGTTTTTCAAATCTCATTCTGTTGAAACCAGGTTGCTTTATTGAGTTATTATGGCATATTTTTTTGCCATATTTTCTGAATGGTATTAATTATCACATTATGAAAAGCTACCGCAGTTTCCTGTGTTTCAGCTTCACTTCCTCGATTTCACATCTGTATTGTTCCAGCAATTCCTCGCTCATCTTGTTCTGCTTCAGCTGCCTGCAAAATGCATTTTAGAACATTGAAGATATTAAAGACACTATTTTAATCTAAACTAAATGAAATCATAAAGCATTCTAAAGTATTACTTCTCTTTCAGTCACCATATGTTGACTTGGATAAAAGCTTTTGTAAAAGAAAAAAGGTAAAATTGTTCTGAAATTAGTTTAACATGTTTCATAATTACGACTTTCCAAAACCAGTATATTATCCAGGCTGTAAAATAGATAACAGATGACCAGTCCATCACAGGTTTAACATTAGATACACATTCCTCAGGTCAAATTAAAATATCTAATTAACCCAACATGGATATTTTTAACAATGAGGGGAAGCTGAGGTAGCTGAAGGAAATTCACAAGCACTGGAAAAAACATGCAAACTTCACAGGTCTGCACAGCTCAGATTCCATCCGTAGACCTTCTTGCAGGAAGGTGACAGGTAATACCAGCATGCCGCCTTGGTGCCTTTGTTTTGCAGCTTTCCTGCAATAATTCCTTCAAACCATCTGTCTTCAAAGGGAAGAGCTAAAACAAAGTGCGTCACAGCACCCATTGATGTATGTTAGGACAATGCTGGACATTCCACCATTTTGCTATCAGCTGGTTAAGAAAAATGTAAGCAACGAAGGAGGCCGGATTGGTTGGACATACCTTCGTCCAACAGATAGATAATGACCCAAACCAAGAAATAAAAATGATGCCCTTCATCCAAAACTAGCAGTTTGTTTTGGCATTAAAGTGTTGACAAACGAAACGCTGTTATTGAAAACTGCAATAAATAAGCCAATACAAATTCACTCCTTTGTATTATGGCAAAGATGCTCAAAAGGACATTACATATGTTCATGTTGTGAAGAAGCAAAGTATTCACAGATCTCTACTATCCGTACCAGCTTTGACTCTTAGTACGATGTTTTTCCTCTGAAATTATCTGTTAGTTTTTACACAAAATCCAACCAGAATTGCATCTTCTAATAAGTTTGATTTGTGTCTTTTAGTCCAAAGAATATTTCACCCAAAGTCTTAGGGATCATCAAGATATTGTTTTGTTGAGGTGATTTAACATGTCAGTGTAGTTCTCTGATAGGATGAAGAGCCCGTCTTTTAAAATGTTACCTTGGTGCCACATAGTAGTGTAATAAATGAGCCCACATCGTTGTTCTGGATTGTGCCTTTCTTATTTATCTGTATGCTCCTCATTCATGTTGTATCACAGCACTTGCTTAGCCTCTTTCTTATTGCTTAGTCATAAACATTGACCTTAACTAGGGCAGGTGAGGCCTGCAGGGCTTCAGATGTTGTCCCAAGTTTTTTTCTGACCTCCTGGGTGAGTTTTCAATGTGACTTTGGAGTAATTTTGGCAGGAAAGCTAGTCGTGGAAAGTTTCATCACTATTTCAAATCCTTTAGAAATATCCCTAAAAACCTTTCATGGCTGAATTTGTTCTTCAAGATATTTTATCCAACAGTTAGCCATGTTGTCAGGCAGGTTATATTTTAGGGATTTTGATTTCTTTATTCCAAAGGTCTGGCAGTGTTCAGGCCTGATTGTAGCAAGTGAAATAATAATAATAAAAAGTTTGATAAATAGAGTTAACTGATTATTTAACAAGACGTAGAATTGTATTTTTGCAAAGGACCTGTGTGCTTTTGGATTAATTTGTTGTCTTAATAAAAGAAATCATCATTTGAAACTAATTTGTATATCTCTGATAATCTTCCTCAAATTCTAACATCTGCTTAATAATATTAAAAACTTCAGTATATGAATTACTACCTTTTCTAGTGACAGTGTTGGACTTATCGTTGAAAATTCCTATTTTTCCAAGCTTAAGGCATGAGCAGGGATGTTTTCAAAAGTTTTTTTTGGTGTAAAATTTGGTGTAAAATTTAAAAAGACACATTAAACGGCTGGGACAGAAAAAAATATTGTAAAGCCAAGACACCAGAGCTTCACTACATGGTGAATTCCTGCCATCTAGTGGTAGAAATGTAACATTCACAGTAATACACATTGGCAGATTCTTAAAAAATATTTTACCTGTTCAAGTCCAGCTCAGAGTGTTCACATTGCAACTGCAGCTTGCTGGATGCATCTGACAAAAAAAAAAACACAATAATCTGTTAAAGTATAAATGTTTACTAAAGATTATCATATGGTTTCAGAGTTAAATATTAGACAGCTACATTACAACAAACACTTGACTACTGAAATTGTTCATTCAGTGTGCACCTTTCTTATCTTTATGGATTCCTTCCAGTTCATTAGCTTCGGTTTGTACTAATAAACAAAAACAATACATTAGATTACATGATCAACATACTTTTATTTGAATTCAATAACAGCAAGTGTAAATCTTGAATCAAAGAACTCATTACTGCCAAAGTAAAATGTTCAACAACGGTTTAGTATCTTACAATCTGCAAGCTCTTTTTGCAAACTGGCATGCACAGACTGGACATCTTTTACTTCCTCTTCAAGTTGTCTCTTCTCTGTTTGAAGAACATGAACGTTAGAGAAGATTTTTCCAGGTAATCTTATTCACAGGTCAAGAATCAGAATGGCTCAAGCAGGGTGTTGCTTTTCCCCACAAGAGGGAGATACTAATCATATCTCATAAACCTCCATTCATCATGCTCTGCAACTCCACGGATGGAGTAACAGGTAAGGATGTACCTCACTGACAATACCGCTTTAACGGCATGTGAATCGTAATATTGTGTGCAAAGACCTATCTCACTCACGGTTGCACGAAATCTTTGTTTACGTTTTTATTTAGTTCGTCCATGTACGTGAATATTCCCTAAGCTTAACCCAGGTCTGAAAAATGTACGTTTTTACGTGTTTTGGCTATATTAGCTTTATTTCTTCTCAATTTGACACGGAAACGTGTCTTCGTTTACATATCGTCATCACAACGTGGATCCTCATTGGTACAAACCTTAAGAAAGATTTCTACAAAATTACAACGCAATATAAAAGCACATCCTGGTTAAACGAGGCGCCAACTCTTTCCGATTCATTCAAGGCAGTTACTTTGTAATTTAAAGGTTTTATTTGGTTAAAATGAATGAGATTAAACTACCGGATGTGTCGCTTAGCAAAGATCAGCCAATGCGTCAAGATGGTTCCTCCACCACTAAAGCTTTCCGCCGGTACGCATGCGCGTCATTTCGCAATAAAGACAAAGGGAAATACTACACTGATTTACGTGTTAAAAACATAAAAAATAACCTTAGGTGTCAATGGGTGTACACATTTAAAGTGTAAATGAATAACTATTAACTTTTAACAAAAGTATATTTTATCGAACAGATGTCGCTATAGTGCAAAATAATATCTTTTTAAAATTCGACTTTGCCCTATCAATGAAAAACTTTTCCTAAATAAATTCTATCAGTATTTTTGAAACATACATTATGTGGAGAAATAAAACCTTGCAAAACTATACCTTGTTGAAGCATCCTCAGCTTGGCAGTGAGCTGCTCAATTTTGGGCACCTGCAAATCTTCACCTGCCAATTTAATAAATGTAATTATTCATGGAACATTTAAACTTTCCCTGCATATTCTTGTATTTTACATTGTTTTTATGACCACGTACTCAGTGTTGCATCTTGTAATTACTATTTAAAACATAAACATTAGAGTTGTAGGAGCTATTTCTCAACTTTTAGTTACATTTTAGAATTTAGATTATTTTTATTTGCTTATTTTCTAGTTGATTTATAATTAGAATTTTTGTTTAATTGTAGTTATTTAGAATAAGTTTTTGGATAGTTAATTAATTTCAATTGGGACATGGATGTTTCACAGTATAAATACGTAGGTTTTAGGTAGGCCAGTTATCAGTCAGTCACTTCACCTAATCAGTCTACCAGCCTGTAACTTGTTTTGTCTGAACGGTGGAATAAAACAAAGAACTGCTTTTTTTTTTTTTTTTAATCTTTTTGAATTAAAAAGCCAGAATCCAAGGTGCATCAGGTTGAATTCACATTTTATTTTTGATCACATTAAAGTCTTAAGTTTTTATTTTTATTTTTGAATTTGAGTCACTAAAAGAGTAAAAACAAAATATTTTAATTTTCTATAACTTTCCTCCAAATGCTAGCTTAAGATGTTAAAGTAGCCAAGTAGCATTATGTTGCTCATACTAGCATCCAAGATAAAACTCTAAGCGGTTCAAGTCGTAAATTAAACAGAATATATATTTTTAATTTTGTTTTAATGTATTTATAAATTACTGAACAAATAACGTTGTTTTCATAACATAACCGTTACAATTTAACCAACTGACAGAAAACCGTTAGCTTAGTTCGGGCTAAATATACCATTGAAGCTACAATTCATGCCTAAAATATTTTTAAGATGCTAAAAACTGTTCACTAATTTGGAAACGACCACATAATAAATCTCTTCCATTAATTATTCGAGTCATACCGCCTTGTTCACTCATGTTTATCCAGCTAGGCCTCTCTTGCTAGCTGACTGACGCTCCCGCTCCGTCTCCTCCGAGTTAGCGGTTTTTAAATGGGCCCTGCAGCTGTATGTTCATATCAAGACCTTTGAATAAAATGTCATTTATTTCAGTTCATAAAGGCGAATATATATATTGTACAGATTCATCTCACAAAATAATATGCTTTAAGTGATTGTTTTTGTTCATTGCAATAAAAAAAACAAACGGAAAATCAGTTAGTTGTTTTGTTGTTACCATACATTACAGAAATATGGAAACTTTATTTTTGGCCTTTTTATTGCTTTAACATTGACTTTTACTTAGAAAATAAATTTTGTGTTTTTATTACTTTTAAAATACAACCATTTAAATTAACATCAGTCATTTAACATTTTTGAGATTAAAAAGGAGAGTAAATACCAGGTAGACAAGTAAAATCTAAACCATAATGAACACTCAACACATTCCTGTTGTATCTATTTTAATGGAAAGCAGACAGCTGTGTTAAGGAATTTCAGTTCACCTTCATTTTGATGCAAATATACAATGCGAACAGACCCACGTAGCCTGATTTACCTACTTTATACACATCAAAACACCAAGTTGCCCTATGTACACATACATGTTAATCTGACACAAACACTAAAACAAAAAGAAACAATAATCTAATAACAAGGTCTTCAAATAACAGTGTCTCTTCAAAACAAGAACAACTGCACTGTGTAAATTGTTAGCACGTGCAAATGTGGAGAGGACCATGCAGCAGGTATAAATAAAACAAAACAAAAAAATAAATTAATTTATACACCCTTCAAATTTGTATACGTGCTTCAATTAATAGATCATTTGGCTATTAGTGCATTTTCTCTACTTTGTTCACATTACTGGAGAGATTACAAAACCTTTAAGGACTTCAGATGAGTTCTACGTTCCTTCATATATGGCATGAGTTTACTTCAAAGTTTTATCAATATCAGATTTAATAATCAACAGTAAAACAAATCAATATTCACTTAAAAGGGATTTACCAACACAAGGAGAAAGTAATAGATAAATGCAAATACAAAGATTACAGACAAACTCTTTTTTGCCTCTTTACATACATTCTTCTTAAGCAAAAGATTGTTTTTTTAAAAATAATTTTACCATAATTTACAAAATAATGTAAAGGTTAAAATATTCCTTTATGCTAATTTTCTTTAATAATGTTGGTCATTGAGCATTATATTCTCCTGCCCCAGTAGCAACACATCCATACATATGCTGTAGCATGCCTTTCAGAGGTAGGAAAAGGGTGGTGGTAGCAGGTGGAGGAGGGGTATACTGGCATTGTCAACAGTAAAACACTGCACTATTTACAGCTGTGACAAGCAAGACAGAGGCTGTTGACTCCTGACATCATACTGCGTCTTTGCGTGTATTTCCGATTTAGCCATGCACAATTTAATCACACAGGCTGGAAAAAAAAAACCTGACAAGTTTATGAAAACAGGCAGATTGGAGTAAGAATTATTTCTAAAATTGTCTTCTATATTCAGGCAAAGCTGGTTCTGCATCAGTAGTATTAATTTCCCCTTTTTTTCTCAGTTTTAAGCTCTGCAGCAAGACAAAGCTAAGTGCCAAGCACCTGCAGCCCAGCATGTGTGTGACTCTCTATGTGGCCAGTCTTACTGGGAGTAGGCAGCTGGGTGATTGAGACACAGCTGTACGTGTTAGTAGAAGGAGAGGAAAGATGGAGTGTCATTATGGGTTTTCCATTTGCAGCAACATTTATTAGAGAGAAAATAAAAAGTGTCCTCATTCAGTTGAATTTTATGACAAACTCTTCATTTGAAAACAGAGCATTGTGTGTATTCAAGTGACAGGTAGGTGAAGGGAACAGTTGAGGAAAAGTCAGATGAGACAGAGAGAAAAGCACAAGTAAGCAACGTTTTACAACAAAGAGAGGCGTTCTCCATCTTGATGCCGCTCGCCTGAAGTTCCAGGTTCATTCACGAGAGCGCCCCACGATGGCCAGGATGTAGAGGAAAATGTTGATGATGTCAGTGTAAAGGTTGAGTGAGGCAAAGATGTACTCCTCTGGACTGAGAGCAAGCTGCTTGTTGCCCAAAAGAAGCTGCGTGTCAACAGCCAAAAACTGCAAAAAGGCAAATAAAGAAGACGTTAGTTTTGCTCTTTTCAAAACGGATGAGAAACTCTGAAATATCTAACAAGATGTTTTGGTTCTTTAGATAAACATGTTGCACAGACATATTCTTCTTGTTTTAGAATCTAATCTTATGCATTTTCTAAAGACCTAGACAGTTTTTCAGGTTTATGACGCATCCGAGAAACGGAGAGAACAACGCAAGATCTGTTAAAACACAAGCTAGAAGAAAACCTAAGAGTTTCATAAGTAAATGTAAATTTATGGATAAGGTCTTATTTCACAGATAACCTGTTTCTTGATGTATTTTGTAGCAGTTTATAATTCAGAGTCAAAGCATGGTAACCTTATCAGATTGTTGGTGAAAAATAAAGTACTTAATAAACTATCTGAATCTGGCCACAGTGGGGAGGACAAAAACGCTTAGCTTTGCAAGCAAAGAAACCTAATCCCACGGAGAGCACTTGGGGTTTTCCTGCTGATAATTTTCCAGCTGTTCCCCTGTGATCTTCCTCTTTTTTAAATGTTTTTTCAGAAAACATTAAAAACTATCACAGGGGAACTTTCTGAATTTATCTAGCCATCTGCGGGGATAAGCTTAAATGCACAAAAGTGGACATTTTTACTTGCAAAACTTTTCAACATCACAGTTACTAAGTGTTGGTTTTTCAAAACTAAATAAATAAATAGATAGATTGATAAATTGGGAGTTTTTTTCAACAAAACAATATGGAAAAGTTCAAGAGATTTAAAAAGTATTACCCCGTTTCTGTTTGACCACATCTCTTCTTTTATGTAAATGGAGATATCACCAATACAATACCCTTCATTCAAAGGAAGAGTTGAATGCACAGCATGTTCAAGTGGTGTTTCAATTTAAGCAAATATTGTGCAGCCATAATTCAAATGGAGCTGCATTAGCTTAGGAAAACTACTTGGTAATGATCTAGTCATGAAAATTCCTGTTATCTCTACATTTTTTTTCCCCCCCAATTTTAACCATCTACGATGCACAAGAGCTCCAAGAGAAGCTTAAACTTAAGGCGTTATCATTTTATATTGGCCTAAAACTTACGCAGGTGAACAGCAGAGCCCCCAGAGAGGCGTAAACTAAGTCCAGGATCTTGTTGCGGATGAAGATGCAGAGAATCGAAAAGACCAGCAGCACAATCAAGCACACAAAGAGAACGCCCCGACAGGAAGTGAAGTCATACTTGCTCTGTGATGTGAGAAAAAAAAAGAAACATTTAGAAAAATAAACCCCCCAAATATCCCCAATTTTGAAAATTTTGATTACAGTAAAAACTAATCAAAGAAAATGTAATCTTTTGTTTAAGTTATAGCACAAACAGTAGGAAACAAAATGATAAATGCTGACCTGCAGTGAGAAGAGGACAACAGTGAAGCAGACCACCGTCGTGATGCCAACAGCTATGATGACCGTCTCTGTGTTGTAGAAGCTGGCGATCATGCCCACCATGTAGGACATGCTCAATGTCAAGATGGACTAAAACAACAACACAGAAACAAAAGTTGTTGAAGGTCCCATTTACGTGTCAGAGGTCATCAGTTTGTTCATTCATCCTGTTTAAATATCAGGCGATGACTTTACCAAAGCAACCAAATTCCAGGGGTGCTTGCGGCGGAAATCCCCACAGCAGCTGATGGTGATCAGAGACACGAAGAAAACTGCGTAGGACACATAATACGTCCACCGGTTGCGTTGCACAAACAACTTAGCATCATCGACAAATGTGAAGATGGAAACAAAAGCGCAGGTGACCAATAGCTGGACTGTGAGAACAGAAAAGACCTGATGGAGGGGTAAAAAACAAAAACATTTAGGAGCCAAAATGTGCAGTTGTTCTTTTGTTATTTCCTTGTCATATTTCACTCACTTTTCTGATGAAGGCTTGTCGGATGCTTTTGTCCTCAAAGCCAGATCCAGCAAATTCTTCGTTGTCATAGTAAGAAGGAGGAACGTCACCGTGATAACCAGGGCTGCCTGCAGGTGCTGCTGAATAACAATTATGTAGTGGTGAGATTTTAGTACACAGGTTGGGCTATTAATCTTTTACTAAACAAGATAATAAATATTTCTGCTGATGTTGAGAATAAGTCTACTAGCTACTTGCTAATATTATTATTGGTAGTAGTGATGCTGCATTTGTAAGTGGAAATTGTTTACTTGTTGACATTCTACTCTATCCAATGTGTTAAATTTTAGTAAGTACAAATATAAACATATTCAGCAAATTAATCAGTCCATATGGGAACTTATTTAGGGTTTCTACACATTTTCTAATATTTCCGAATATTAAAAAGTTTGAGAGAGGCTGCATTTCAAACCACAGATTGAAGGATAAATAGACAAACAACATCACTGTCTACAGGAGTTTCATAAGAAAACTCACCCATTGGGTCACCATGAAAAGCAGGCTGTCCGGGTCCATGCTGATATGGCCCCTGATCATATGGGCCCTGTGGATAGGGCATCTGGGGATAGGGCATCTGGGGGTATGGGCCAGGGGCAAAGCCTGGGCCTGGTTGGTTGAAACCGGGCTGTCCATAGCCAGCAGCTGGTGGGTAAGGACCCCCTGGACCCTGGCTGTAGTTGGGGGGAGGCATACCAAATCCTGGTTGAGGCGGTCCGTAAACGTTGTTGTGAAGCGGGTTGCTCTCACCCATAATAGGGAATCGACTTTTGTCCTGGGACATGGTGTAGGTAATTACTCACTACTGCCACAATCTGTAAACAGAAAGGCACAGTCACATGATAAATATGTATCAAAGCTGGCACTCATCAATGTGCAGTCTGTGCAACCCGGTAAGGTTAAAGAGGAAAACGTTTACAACGTAGATGTTTGGACAACTCCAATGTGATTCTCTAATCTGAAGAGTGAGACCCACATAACATAAAACGCAAACCAACAATTAGGGGTGCACCAATAAATCAGCAAAATCAGCGGATGAGGCATTTAGGGTGCATCCCTACAAACAATTCTTTCACTTGTCAAAAAGATTACAAAGCAAAAGTGACCAAGGCATGAAAATGTTAAACAGCAAAATTAGAAGCATTAAGTAATTTTTATCACCTCATTTTGAATAAATATGTACAAAATTAAATCCCATTTAAACAGGCTGAAGGATCTGACTGCAGTCGAATATTAAAAATCCGGGCAGCTGATGACTGGTGGCACACATTCTATATCTTACAATCATTTGGAGGAATGAAATACCGTCTTTTATTACAGGTATTTACTTTGACCTTTCACCTTGACTTTCTCAGTAAAAACAGGGATTATGACATGTTTGCTGATCTGCACAGTTCCTCTACAGCCTCTTGAGTTGTAGCATTCTCAGGGACAGATGCAGGTGTGAACTTATTGCTCAGTAAGTAAGAGCTGATTGAAGACTTGCTGTTGTTTCGAAAGAACAGAGCAAGGGGCTGAACATCTACTCAGCCAGAAACACTGAGCTACAGATGCGTCTACTTATTATTGGCTGAATAAGCTAAGGTATGGTAGAAGGTTAAATTAAAAGTCCAACTTATTGGCCAGCTGATGCATCGATCCATGTCCAATCTTATTTTATAACCCTGCTGCCACCTCACACAAGGCAATATTCACTTCGCCTCAGATCAGAGGACTAAAAACCCTGTTTACAGGTTGCGCTCACTCCGTCCTGCCCCTCCTCTTTATGCCACACAGAATTAAAAGTGTGTTATGCAACACTGCTCCATTTTGCCCTCGCAAGTGCATTTGGACTCCAGAGCCCGTCCTGATGATCTCTGTCTGCCGATGCATGAGCCACAGGGACAGCGCAGTACAAAGCTTCAAACGCTAGCTGTGCTTCATGCTGACACATAGCATTACAGTCATTCGAGATTATGTTCTGCTTTTAATGAGCTAAGCCCCTCCACAGACAACAATGGCAATGCAATGACATACTATTCACAAAGAAACACAGTTTTCTTGAAACTGTTGATCAACTATCAGCTAAGTGTCAAGCAGAGCAGTAAAGTAATCATGTGCTGCACACCCGAAGATCTCCTCCCTGCTCAACGTCCATGGACTGAAGAGTCAGTCCTTACACTGGCTCCCTGTAGCTCAGAGAATGCACTTCAAAATAATGTTTATAAATCACAGAATGGCTTAGCTACACAACACGCTAAAGATCTGCTGGTGTTGCTTCAACCTTCCAGACCTCTCAGGTCCAAACCAAACGTGGAGGAGCAGCATTCAGCTTCTATGCACCACAAATCTGGAACAAACGTCCAGAAAACTGTAAAATGGCCGAAATACTGAGTCCCTTTACATCAGGACTAAAAACCCACCTGCTTAGAGTTGCTTCTGAAATATAATCAATAAAACATTAATCAAAATTCTGATGTGTAATAACAGCTCTTGACAATTATTGACTGTGTGTTCTGCAACTTAGTATTTGTGTGTGTTTTTATGATGTAAAGCACTTTGAAGTGCCTTGTTGCTGAAATGTGCTATACAAATAATTGATTGATTGATTGATTGAAGATTAAAGCTCAACATTAAGTCTAGGTGAAACAATCAGAAACCTGAAATACAAACAGTGTCTACTAGTCCACTATAAAATGAGAAGGAGTTTGATTATTTTAAATGTTAAATTTCTTGTTTTCGTCTTTTTACTATAAGCCTTAAGGTGAGTTTTCTGGTTAAAAAAATCAACTGTAAACCTGTTTCATTATTCACGATTAATTAATATGAATATTACTTATTATACATACATATGTATAAAATATGTTTTTATTAACAGCAAAAAAAAGAGAGAATGACAATGAATGACAATGGAATATGTTGAATTTTGTAAAAAAGAAAACAAGATCAGTGAGAAAGTAATATGGTTTGCTTTTACTTTACCCTCGTTCAAAGTAATGATTAGCTAAACATGTGCTTTTAAACCAAGTAGCAACAACTTAAAAATAAAAATCAACTTTAGGAAATTGGTTTTTTACACCGTCTGTCTTTTTAAAGTAAATTTTTATCTACGCGTTTCACAGATCGCCTAATCCAAACAGACGCTATGCACAGTTCTGAGAAAATGACACCAAGAACTTCAGTATGATTCCAATTTCTCCTCTGAGGTTTTGAAAACAAAATGTTCTTTCTTACATGCTGCAAAGATAGATCTGCTATCATTATGAAAGCACCTGATGTAACAAATAAAAACTTTGATATAAAAATAGTGTTAAATTAAGAACAACCCGGAAGCCAAGATTCAGTTAAGGGTAGTGAAAGTCTGTGGCCTAGCCGACGGCTGACCACTTTCCCTAACCACAAAAGTTTCACTGCCTCTAATGGGAAGAGGTCACTGAGAATATAGATCTTTCAATATTCTATCTTTCAATATCTTTCAATAGATATTTGAAAGAATCATTTTACGTGAAGGTTTAACCTGCTTTAATAGAGTTATGTGAGATCATAAATCCTTTTGCGCGAGACGCCACAATGCTGTGAGTAAAAACAAAGCCACCATGCCGGGCCGCCGCTGATAGCCATCGCTAAAGGATTTGGGTTAAAGGGAGGGATTCAATAGGCCAGTCAGAGAGGTAGGCTAACACAATTAGGTTAGCACAATACCTCAGCTGCACTAAGGAAACAGAAAGCAGAAGTAAGCCAAGGAAAAGCATGAAACCCTGTAACCACAGCACTTCATGCAAAGCAGCCGAGCCAACATGGAAGTTAGGTGCACTAGCTTTTCTGACTAACAAAGAAATGCAATCATTGAAACTTGAGTTATTGATGAAACAAATTGTAAAATGCTGTTTCATTGTCACATGATAGCTGACTCACTTTGTACGTTTAGTTTGGTAACGTCTGAGGGAAGGAATGAAGCATGTGGTTTTTTTTATGCTTTGAAAACTGAAGAACTGTCACGGCATCTCTACAAAATTATGATTTCTGTTTGCCAGTCTTTAAGTGATCAACAATGTAAAAGATAACTGCCTCCATGGCGCTTCTACTTTATAGGCCAGTGCACTAGTGAGGGAAAGAAGATGCTGTTATCGTGCCAGGCTGTGTCAGCAGTCACTGTGACCATGCCAAGATTATAGCTAGCAAACACCTAACATTGCATCAGATGGCTGCAGCTTAACAGGTGTAGATCTCTATGACAACAAACTGTCAACATAGTTAATTTAAAAACGTGACAAAGTTGCATTTTTTCCCAACATTTGTAATCTGGTTTTATGAGCATATGGTCATTTTGGCTTGGCCTATATGTGCAACTTCCCAAGCAGAACCGGAGTAAATAATTCTATTATTTAAGATGCTTTTTTGTGTCAATAGTGAGAGCAAGTTAAAGTAAACATAATTTCAGAGCTGAGAACTTCACATGACATTTACCCATGACCTGATTATCATGCTATTTTAGTTTCACATAACATAATGTGGCCTGACCAAAACAAGAAATGCAGTCACTTGAACACTAACAGAATCGAGTTTTTACAACACTAAATGATTTTCTATAATCGAAGAAACTAAATGAATCAGTGTTGGTTGAATGGTTGGTGAATCTTGAATTTGTGTGAAATAAAATGAATATTTTTGTATTGTTTTTCCACAATTTAAAACAGTGAGAGCTATTTCAACAGCATAAAGTCATAGCACCACCAAAACAGAGATTGGTGCAAAAAACACAGCTTGATACCACTTCATTTTTCTCTTTCTTGCTTAATGAACAATAACCAAAAATAATAAATATAAATAACATTTTACATTTAGAGATATGAAAGTCTATATGAATGGGCCTTTCACAAAAAAAATTAAATAATGACTTCCCAGAGGAATTACTCTTGTTTTAGACAATAGCAACCAAGGGACATTAACTAGTGCAAATGGCAAGTCAGTGTTACTCTTGTCTTTTAATGGTAAGCCAAAGGTAATCTTGAAGTAATTAATTCAAATTAAATCGGTTACCAGTTGATTATTACTTAAACAATTCCTTCAATATCAAATTCACAACACAAAAGGCATGATGCAAATCCAAATTCAATCAGCAGAACCGCTAATCAAGTGCCTCAAAACTGATCATAGCAGTAATATCGAATAATTTGAATTTGCTTGTGCAAGCGATTCGAGCTAAAAAGCTCTAAACACAATATCTATGTGCAATAATAAAACCAGGCCTCTGCCAATAGGGAGACTACAGCTAATGTAATCTTTTTGACGGCTGGGAGTTACTGCAAACCAAAACAGAAACATGCTCGCGTTGCAGAATGTAAATCCATCTCCTGTAGGCCTCAACTGCGCACAAAAATGCGACACTGCCTCAATCTGTGGTCATATCATCCCGAAGATTACCGTTCAACTGACCGGGAGGACCGTTAAAGTCAGCG
The DNA here is from genome assembly GCA_902982915.1 of Phalloptychus januarius. Taxonomy (NCBI): domain Eukaryota; kingdom Metazoa; phylum Chordata; class Actinopteri; order Cyprinodontiformes; family Poeciliidae; genus Phalloptychus; species Phalloptychus januarius. The sequence continues at coordinate 1,922,874 of CADWAE010000478.1, forward strand.
ACCGGGACAGAAATCCCCAACAGCACAAAACACAGCTCGCCATGTTTAAATCCGCTCTCATTTACACGTCTTACCACGGTTACATGCCCACACCCCCTGCGCTTATACTGCTCTGCTACCAGCTCAAACACAGTCAGTACTTGTGCTGTATATATACACATAAAAACAGCTATTCCATTTTTTTCCCGGAATTTCGTTTTTTTTTCCGTAGACATTTGGCTAGCAGGATGAACCTGTAACGGCTTCCTAGAATAAGCAAACGGGTTCGTTGTTTTCATAACACATTTGTTGACGAAAACGTAAATAGTAAATAAGAAATGTCTTAAAAAAACATAACGTGGCATAAAATCTCCCCCCACCATGCAAAAGGCTTACCTTTAGCGTATTTATTTGGGAGCAACTGTTGAAACGAACTCCGTTCAGCTTCGTCCCTCCTCCTGGATCTATGGAATCCGACTGAGCAAGTGAAGGGCCAGGGCCGCTGACGACACCACGCGGAGCGGTCACGTGTTTACCGAGAATCACCGGTTATAACACAAAAAATTATGAAAATGTCACGCTTGATGACGTGGCATTTGTCAGCAGGTCGTCTGGTTATTCAGAGGAAACATTGAAGTCAATTAAAATCTGCACAAGCAAAACGCCGCAACAGAAAGATCTGGAAAGACCTGGACGCCGATCCAGTCACGTGGTTTATTATCAGCAACGCATGCTTACTGGCATAACGTGTACAGCACAGTGTTTATACAGTACTTTACATTTATTCATTGCATTTAGAAAAAAAAAGCTAATTCAAATGACTCACTATATCGTTTCTTTTTAAAATACCCAAGAGGTAAAGTAAGGCATATGAGAGTTCCCATTATTTGATTATCATTTGTTAAAGTTATATCCAGTGGTGGACTTTTTTCGCAAACAAATGTAAAATGACACAAATAAAATAAACCCGGTGGTTAATGAAGTGCGGATATCCGCTGCTGGCTTCTAGAATAAAGTTTTGAACGAAGCCTCAAGAAAAAGTGTCTACCTCTGTTGTGTATATTTAAGATAATGACATCAGATAAGGCACAAGAACTGAGTTGGTATTTGTTAGCACTATGGCAGTGGAGTAACTTGGCAGATTTTCAATTAGTTTCTGAAGCAGTAAGTTGAATTTAAGAGTCAAATTCAACTTCCTAAATCCTAAATGTTTGGTTTAGGATGCGACTTTCACAAACCTCAATGGAAATGCTTGTGGTTCAATTTGATTTAAATGCCAAGGAATACAACTGTTATGTTTGTAATCATACAAAAAGTGACAAGATGGGAATTATGGCAAAGAGGCCTTCGAACTTCAAAGTCTGAAGAGGTAAAAGGTCAAAAATACAAGACAATTCTTATAAAAAAAGGTTTGTCTGGAATTATAAACACTATTTCAGTGCTGTAATGCTTTTCATTTGATTAGTTTGGTAGATTTCTGTCATTTCCAATCAGAAACAAGCTTCTTCATTAAATTAAAGTAACATTTTAACATTTAAATCTGCCTAAATATAAATACCTTTGGGAGTAAGTGGGCATAATTTTTCCCATTAGACTGGTGGTGCATGTACTTCTCCTATTCACTTCTCTCTATCTGGCTGTCAAGCCTTAAGGTTTTTGTCTTACCTTCTCAATATTGTTAGCTTGTAATGATAATGATATAGTAAGTATTGCAGGTGCATGCATGGTGAGCTAACTTGTTGGTTTAATAAATAAATAAAAAACAACTTGTGTCAAAATGAATAATTTAATAATGCCATCTACCCTTTCTGCTCTGCTTTGGTCCTCTTCACGAATCTCTCCTGTCTTAACTGCGAAGGGTTAACTAATTTGTGAAAATTATGTCCTGGGCCCTTCTGGTTTTCTGGGCAGACTCTGGAGGGCCTTTGGCCTGGAAATGACTTGGGATCCCCAGAATGAGCCGGAGAGTCTCACTGGAGGAGATGAATATCTGGACCCGTTGACTCCACGACCCCATTTCACATCCGTAAAAATATAAACAAAGGAACAAAAATTAACACATTTTTAATGGTTTTCAATTTGCGTATAGAAGAAGGTTTATTGCTGGGTATGTTCACATAAAAATAAATCACTCATTGTAATCAATTATTAAAACATCTATTTGCATATTTTACGGCAATCACGTGCCCATTTTCGACCCAACTAGCCGATGTTTTAAAATGATGTTAAATGAGGATGTTGCGTTTGATTTAGTTTGATGCGAGAGCTCTTTGCTTCATAAAACTTTCAGCAACAGCGAGGTAAAAAGAAATAGTACTTCTAGTTCCTGATAAGTCCCTATTTGTGTGTGGAGAACCTTTCGTCACACAGAGAGTGAGACATTATCCCAGATGATGGAATAGTTCAGGGAAATGGTGTATATGCAACTCACCCCGCAATTTTTATCCAACAAACAAATTATCTGCTTCTTGTCTACAGAAAATTACTCTAAGAATTTGGGACTTCAAAGGTCTTGTTTACTTTTAATGGTTAGAAATTTAGTCTGGCAAAGAAAACAGTTTCACAAATCCTTCAGTAGAATTACATACTAAGCCCATCTAATATGATAGATGCAGATGCATCTATCATATTGTATTCTGCATATCACATCATATGCAGAAGCATCTATCATATTAGATTTCATAAGTCATGACCATAACTGATGCAGTAAATCATGGTTTTTCTACACAGCACCTGTTTTCCTGCTAGATGCCATCATGTCGTAACAAGATGATCAAAGCAAACTTTGTTTTACATTCAAATACTTGCAGCGACCTTCTTCTGAGCAACCTCTGATATTATGAAAGCTATTGTTTATGGTGGCGACTACGAATCAGATTATCCAGTTCTGTCTTGTTGATGGTGCCGTAGGCTTGGGTATAGCTGCCTAATTTGGCCCGTGGGTCACCAGCGCCAGCCACATTACAGTTGTTCTGAAACACTTTCTTGCTGAACCGTGGTGGTGGACGAGCTTCACGAGCCTGAGAACCGGAGCGCTGGTTCTGCATACACAAAAATTGGCATAATTTTGTTATTACTAGTATTTAGACAAAAAAAATTCGATACATTTTAGCGACAATTTACAACGCAATACCAATCACAGAATAATTCTGGAGGAGGAAGTAAATACAAATACATGCTTTTCTGCATTTAATAGTTAAAACCATTTATCCTATTAATCCCATTTCACAGTTATATGTTACTTTGTTTTGGTTTTTCACATAAAATCCCAATTGAAGTTTCTCATTCTGATTTGAAAAAGTCTCAAAAATGTGCCTATTTTTGCAAGGCACTATAAATGTATTTGAATATATGACATAATGTTTTCACAGTTCTGTCTTAGATAAGGCAGGTATAGAAGAGATAATGATGAGAGATGATAGACTCACCAGTGGAGCTGAAGAGATATGCAACCCAGCCGTTAAAGATGCGTCATCTTTGCGAACTAAAGGGTTGTTTTGCGCTTGACTGAGGCTCCAAGAGAAAGAGCGGTTGTGAACCACAGTGGCTGAACGACCCCACTGGAGAATCTGATCCATGGACTAGTAAACAGAAGGTTAAACGTGAGGATCAAGTTGAAATATTATTGAAGAAAATCCTCTGATATAGGCAAATCAAGATAGTAACACAAAAAGTGGAGCTAAACTAAATGGTAAGAATGCTGCTTACTACATTAGAGTCATTGCTATCTGCAGTTCTTGTTCTGGTTTGTCCTGCTGAGCTCCTGCTGGTTCCAGAAAAGTGAGGCGGCTGATTAAAACCGTCTGAGTGGAGAAAAGACAAATTTCAGTTTACCCTCTGAGACAATCATATACGTCTTAAACATGATCTATGTTTAAGACGTATATGTTTGTTAAAAGGCAATTACTGAAGCAAACAAATACTTTTTTGAACACCGTAAACCATGGAAGAAACATTTTTGGTCAGAGACATTACCACAAGGAAATATTCTAGCAAAGAAAATAAGTTGTCGTACTTGAAGTATGAGCTATGGAGTTATATGCAGGTTTTCCTAAGCGGTGACCAGCTGGTGGACTCATCTTCTCTGTGTCAGATTGGTTAGATGCATTGGCAGCCTCAGTTTTAGCGACCTCCGTATGTGAAGGCTCATGGTTTGTCTCCTCATTACATGTTTTCCTCTCATTGTTGTTGCATGCTACGGGAGCTGCAGGGCCTTGCTCTTCTTTCTCATTCTTCCTTGAAACGGGTTTCTCCTGGTTATCTCCAGAGGCTCTGCTGTTTGGTAGCCTCAACATCCCTTGGTGTGTTTTCCTTTCCAGTATCATCTAAAACAATTTGAAAGATTGAACAAATTTAATCACTTTGACCGAATAAGCTTTAAATGTGACATAGAGGGTTTTTATGTCAGTAATATTTTAATCACCTCGTATAATTTGTTGCGGTACTGAATCACAGATAATTGCACGTCATCGTCCACTGCCAGGACTACATCGTAGTTGAGAGCTGGCTCTTTGGCTGGGTTATGGAATCTCAGGGGGGGGGAAAAACTACATTTAAATATTATTTCCATCATTAGTATAACATACAGATGAGATGTTATTAATGTCTATTGCAACAAAAATAGAATTTTTGATATATCCACATTTTTTACACTGATCTCTTAACCACTTGTCATTATCATTGTTTTAACTCCTTTGATATTTATTATTGTGGGCACTATTATGTGTGTCACATATGCAAATCTGCTGCAGGAAGATTTCATCTGATTGACCAAACATATTACAGCACTTATTTAATTCTATGTGACAGTTTAAAAAAACCTTAACATAAATGCATCTTTTATTGCACTTAAAGGCAAGGAAACATCTATAACCTATACAATAGTATTACAGCGGGAGAACAAAGAGCTAAGTGTAATTAGAAACCACAGATCATCAAAGTAAGCAACCAAAAGATGACAGAGATTTCTCAACAATAATTTCCCCATGCAGAAAACCTTAGCACTGCTATTGTCGTTGCATTGTAAGTTTTAGTACCTGGATACATATGGGTGATGAAGAGCTTGCTCTGCAGTCAGCCGCTTATCCGGGTTGAAAACTAACAAACCCTTCAGCAGGTCGAGGGCATCAGGAGGCACAGATGGCTGGAGAAGATCCTCCAAAGGCACCTGAGGTCTGGTGAAAGACAAATATATCATGAGTCATATATATAAAATAGATAAAATTACACAGCAGAGGACATGACAACAACTCAAATAAAAACATTTCATCATAAAAAATGGTTTTCACAAGGTGATGTGTTTAGTTTAAGCACTGCTGTGTTGGTGCATCTCTGCTCCTGCCCACTAAGACTGTAAAGAAACTATTTTCTTATGGTAGAGTACCTTCTTTAATGATGACCTTCAACTTTTATGTATTTAATTTAGACTTTATGCGACAGAGCAGCAAAAAATAAGAGTAGAATTGTGACATGGAAGGAAAAATATACATGTATTTTTTTTAGCAATAAAAAAAAAATCACAATACTGTGTCAGCTCACTTTCTTTGGATATTTCATAATGAAATCCAGTGCAACCAATTGCCTTCATTGATAGAGATTCACAGTTCAGGGTGAAGTTTCTCCTTGCAGTTGCACAATTACCTTTAACAAATTATCTGATTGAGTTTATAACAAATGTCTCTGCAGCTGTACTTGCAGAGAAAAGAACTGATAATGAATTTACACAGCAGGATGAATTACAGATGCATATCAAACCTTTCCAGGTTTTCTCGAAAAATACAAGAAAATAAAAGCTTGTGTCATTTTTTTCTTCCACTTCACAATTGTGTACTGCATTCTGTTGGTCAATCAAACAAACCTCTAATAAAATCTATTGTATCTTGGGGATGTAGCATAAAATGTCAAGGGGTGTGAATACTATTGCAAAACACTGAATACCCCAATAACAACAAACTTGCTATATGTATATATATATATAGAGAGAGACATAGTTCTCCTAACTTCACACAGAATAAATACGACGTGCAATCACTGGAGGTTAGGATAACACATCTTAATGTACACAACATAGAAAAAGACAAAGACTGTTGATTTATGTCTCCACAAAAGGATTTCAAGCAAACACAGCAAAATAACAGTCTTACTTCAGTAACATTTTCTGAATGACAGAAGATCCGTATTCCGACCTGATGGCGAGAATATCTGGAATAACAAACATATTTATTCAGTTAAAACCCAAAATAAGTTGTTGAGTATGTGACATTTTGACATTATCTGCTACCTTCTGGGCTGGGGTGAGGAATGGCACTCATGATCTTCTCTACTTGGTTGATGGTCGAAGTTCCAGGAAACAGAGCTTTTCCAAGCAGCATTTCTGCAAGGATACAGCCGAGGCTCCACATATCCACACCACTGGTATACCTTTGGACAAGATTATAATGTAAGAGATTATAGTGTAGATGTGATTCATCTGCAATGTTCTGTCAAGATCTGAGGTTAAAATATTTTTACAAAAACATGGTTAGGTTAAAAATAAAGCTCTTTGTGCCATTTAAAACTAAGCTAAGGATTTTATTTAAGGGTATCAGAGATCAAAGTGAGAGGACTGAATATATCCCTTTAGTCCCAAGTCAATTTTTGTGCTACTCTATGTTTGTGTGTCCCATAAAATCGCAAAAATGCTTTGACGTTTGCAATGTCCTGTACACATATCTCCACTCTAAATATAAATACTGTCCTGATTTTTTGACTCCACAATTCTTAAGCTTGTTCTTTGGTTAAAGGCAGGCATATAAGCTGTTTCTCTTCAAATAAATTGAATTGAAGGGAAAAAAAAGCCTGGATGCAGTTCAGATGGTGACAGCAGATGCTCATCACAGCTGATACCTTGTTGATCCCAGCAGGATCTCAGGAGCCCGATACCACCGCGTTGCCACATACTCCGTTAGAGCCGGGTTCCCACTGTCCTCCTGGATCTGATTGAGAGATCTGGCTAAGCCGAAGTCACAGAGCTTGACGACGCAGTCTGTGTCCAGAAGTACGTTGGAAGGCTGCGAATATAACAAATTTAGAGTGGTTTCAAGCCGTTTCTATTTTCTTTAGATAAAAAGAAATATGAATATGTTTTAAAAGCGCCTCACTTTTTCATCTCTGTGAATAACATTTCCTGAATGGAGGTACTTATTGGCCTTGAAGAGCTGGTACATAACATAACGCTTGTGGACGTCCTTAAGAAGAGAGCCTTTCTTGATCACAGCGTGTAAGTCAGTATCTGGGAGAAAAACAAAGAGGCAAAGTGACAGCTTATAGCTGCTGTTACAGCACGACTTTAAATGCATAATACTTTCGCATAATACTTTCTGTATTATGCATTCTCTTCAGAATTTCTGTCTGACCGGGAATCTCATTTTGGTTTTTAATGTAAAAAATGCAGATGTTTAATATGGATCAAAAGATGGAACGAGAAGGCCACCCTCAAACATCCTCCTGTCATACTGTTAAATTTTAATAGTTCATATTTAATAAGAAAATTTATACATACTAATACATACCCATGTACTCGAAGATGAGATAAATGTCTTTGTCATTTTGGGCTCGGATGACGTTTAATAGTTTGACGATGTTAGGATGATCTCCAAACTCCTGCACAAGGATTATCGTTTTTAATAGCAGAATCATGGAAAGCATGGCACAAATTTTCTCTGGCTTGTAATAAGCAGCAGCTAACGCAACAGCAAAGTGTATTGCAAACAACACATAAAGTGTCCAAATAGTTATAAAACTTAGACTATAAAACACAGCACTGGAGAAGTGAAGTAGCAAAGGGAGAGATGAATTTGGCCCCATGAAGCTGATTTTACCCAAGGACAAAGAACTGTTTCTTCTAAAAATCATCTGAACACAATGACAAGAATTTTTATATCACATTACAGTTTGTGGTATCACATTCCAGACAAATAAATTATAAATGAACTGTCAAAGCTAAGCCAAACATTTTGATCCACATTTTTAATGCAGTGTACATCAAATGATGAAACAGGAGACTAATTTGATAAGTAAGTAACGACGTAGCGACGTAGCAATGGTCTGGATATATTTTAGGCGATATTTCCTTCAAACGTCAATATGATTATTACCTGAAGGAACATGATTTCTCTGAATGTCCGCTGTAAAAAGAAAAAGAAAGAAAACTGCGTTCATGACACGAACTTTACAGGCAAGATGATGCAATGAACAAGGCAAACACAATCCTCCTGCTCTAATTAATAATTAGCTGTCTTCCCTGAAGGTGAAGGACGTTTATACAGAGAGGTTGTATTGCAGATCACAAGCTCCAGTCTGAGACAGACAACAGTCCTGGAAGTCTTATTCACATCACAGAATAATATCATAATGTTAATATCACTATGTTATTTCTGTGTTTACTGGTGTATTTGACTTAAAATATGGAAGAATAGCAAGAATGCTTTATGATCATCTTCTGATCACTTGCATTCACAATGAAAACCAGTTTTACCCACCTGCGCATCAGTCCTGTTTCTGAAAGCATCAAATATTTTTTTCACTGCCACAGTCACCCCCGTCTGTCGGTCGACTGCTTTCCATACAATGCCGTAGGCCTAAAACAGGAAGAACACTTCAGCATGCTGGTTCTCACACCTCCACTTATGACTTTAAGAAGCCTTCTTGTACTGGTAGCAAAGGATGTCTGATATAAATGTAAAGAATTCAACAACAAAATGTGCACCAAATGGGAAAACAACACCAGTCAGGATTTGTTTTTATTTTGAATGAAAAATAACTAAATTCAGTTGCATGCATTACATCTTATGCCCTAGTGGTAATCTCCCACTGGAAAAGATTAACTTTCCAGGACATAAAGCAAAGGGTGGATTAGTTAACAGGCCCCTGGACACCAGACATGTCAAAGGTCCCCCATGTTTTGTTACACAATACAATAAGACTGAAAGAGAAGCAAAATATCTTCAGCTGATATGGCTCACTTTTAGGTCTTTTGTTAGATTCTGATGGTTCATGATTTGATTAGTTTATTAGTTTTCTACTTTTTCTCTCTCTGTGCCCTTTATAATGATCTTCAATGTCTTTTTAGTTGCTTGGATCTTTATGTCGTATTGCATTGTTCTGGAAATGTCTTCTTGTTTACGGAGTTGTTTTTATTAGGTCCTGTTTTATCAAAGCAGGTGCTTTAAGGAGAGGTTTTCCATAAAAAAACACCTCACCATGTCAGTACTTAGATCTGTGCTTGATATATTAATTGTTATGTGTTTTACTGCAAGTCCTACCAATATGAAGTAGTTCCTAATTGTGAAAAGTAATAAAGTACAGACATTATTATCTGATTTGTTTGAAGGCCTCAGAGATTGTGTGCATTACTGTGCAACCAGTGTCAAAAAGACCAAGGTGGGAGAATCTACTGAAAGGAGAACTATTATTTATAGATTCTGCAAAAGTAAGCCTTATAAATATGTTTTTTTAATACACTCTTGATATCAGTTATTGAAAGCAAGGCAAAAGTTCTGACCCCAGAGAAACAGGAGGTCAAGCATAACACAGGCAGGGCATCAAAATACACTGTTATTGTACTGAGGCCAGTGGATCAGATTCACACAACACTGGAGGCTCTTTGTGCATGACGAGCTGAGGCTCAAATAGTGATGCATAACAGTAGTTTTTTTGCATTAGAAAAATCATGAATACTTCTTTTGAATCTACTTAGAGTGTTTCTAACCACCCTTTAGTCTGATCCCTTACAGCTACAGCGCCACAGGTCATATGCAAACAAGTTGAACAGCTGGGGAGCATGAGTCATAGTCTCTTCTAGTTTATGGAGCTGGCAGGCTCACACAGCATTTATCAGAAGGCTGTCTAAAATCAGAGCATCAATTTGCAAACCTCTGTGAAATGAGAATGGCAAGAGACCAGTCAGTTTTAGTTTATGTGTCTGCCACAAGAAAGGAAAACAAAAGGGTTGGACCTGCTGATCTAACATCAGCTGATCTGATAGGAAGGAAAATAAACCACTTGCTTGCACTGGTGTTAACTGAGGACCTTAAGTCTAGAGAATCTGAGGAATTTGCTCAACGTGATTGCACAGGAAAGCCGAAAACAATTTATTTAAAAGGAAAGTTTCCCTTGATGTTATACATTCCCTTTGTTATTGGAGATCATTGGGCCATGCAATGATCTTCAAAAAATAAAACAAATCATAGTTAAAATAATTATAAAACATTCTTACCCCTTTTCCGATTCTCTTCCTGATTTCATATTTGAGGAAAATGTGCTCCTCCACTTCTGACACTTTTACGGACTCATACTTTTTGCTCATCTTTTGTTTGTCCGTCTGAGCCAGTTCTTCACATAGAAACCATCCTCACTCTCCTGGATTATTCCTGCGGTCAAGGTGCGCAAAGGTTTAGAGGGCAGCCTGTCCAGTTAAATATGCAACATTCACCCGTTGTTTCGTAGCTTATATGTTATTGATGCAACAGTGGAAAACTACGGTGGGATTAACTGGCAACTCTTTAGCGACCACCCCGCTCAGACGCCGCTTTTCACAACTTCCGTTGCTGCTTTTCAGAAAATATGTTCGCTTCCATTTTCTTTTAGCGACTGAAAAAGTCTCTCTTTGGTATAATCTGCAAAATTTCAATGTTAACCCTCGCTGCTACCTAACGTTTGACGCACCTCCCGGTTCTTGCTCCTTTACGTGGATTTGTGGCTAGTCGTTGTTATGGTAACAAAAACGCGACTGGTTCTTAAAGGAGCCGCAGCAATTTTTTTTACAGTGCTAAAAGTGCAGAAGCAAAGTCTACATTTTATAGTCACCATGACTTTGATAAATTTGGGAATTTTTAAAGATTTATTAAATCATAGCTATTAAGTGTGTGGCATAGGTTTACAACAAAAATCTAGTTAAATTCAAAACTTTCTATGGGTGCAGGATCTTCATATTTTCAAACACAACCAAAGTAAAGCTATTAAGATGTTCAACAGTGAGAGGTTTGTGTCGGATTAAAGATCTAGGATTGATGAAAATCTATAATCAATTTGATGATTGTCTGATCTTTAAGTCTGAAGTTTTACTGAACTAGCACAGTTGCAGTTTTCCAAGTTTTGAAAGCTTCATACATACTTATTATTGTGACACGTTTTTCTCATCCACTTAAAAAAAAAAACTCTTTCTTGAGCAAGTTCACACTAAAAGGCCAGTTCTGGAGCAGTATTTTTCTTCTTTGTTGAGTCCACAGTTGTGCAAGACCAGCTTCTTTGTGAACAGCAACATTTGTGATTCAGCAGCTTCATGGCTGTTTTTTTCTTTGTCTTTGAAAAACTTACACCGTGTCCGATGTTTCTCTTCCATCTGAGAGAGACAGTTTGGGTCAGGTAATTAAAATTTTGACGCAACTGTACAGCCTGATCAGAAAATAATTCCCAAAAAATATACATCATTTGGAAGGCCATGCTAAAGTTCTCTGTTAAGTATCCCCACAAGTCTGGTCTGCTCCATGAAAGCAACATATTTAACTGACTTTAGCCATGTATGGTCAGAACTATGCAGAGTAACTGAAGTTTCTTGGACAATATTCATTATTTATAGCACCTTGAACAAGGGAGATCAGATGCATGCTTAAGAGCATATGTACACATAATCATTTCAGATGCATTTAGTTGTTCCATCTTAGCAGCACTGGCTAAGACAACTAATCTTTTCATTGCGGTTTTTCCTAAATTTCATTTGAGAATATTCCCATATTTCCCAATATTGAAAATATTCCCAAATATTCCCATTAACATCTCAAACAATAATTGACATACCGAAAAACAGATGAGATTTTTTTAAACTTTATTTCTATAAAGGTGTTACATGCTTTTATTTAAAAATCAACACTACTATATACAATGATAAATTTTAACAAATATGTCCTCCTCAATGGTGTTTAAAGGCTGAAACATATTTAGCGACCAACATGAGTTTTTCACTGTAAATTTCACCTCTAACTCTCCCTTCTAAAAAAATGGATTAGACATGTTACAGGATGAGAAAAATATGTGATCAAAATAAATTCTTCCCACTAAGCATCAATGTTATACTCAAATAGAAGAGAAGTTAAATAATCACCCAGGTACTATTTAATCTTTTTTTTGCTGAGAAGTGATAAAATATAAGAACAGCAGCCTAAGACTGCTCTTTTCTGTCTACAAATACTTTTGGAGGACCCACACACAGAAAGAATCAATATGAGATGAAACATGACAAACAGTCTGAGATAACACAAAAGGCTTTAAAACACATACAGGATACTCTTAAAGTAATGTATAGACTTCAGCTGCTGAACTTTTCTCAGAAACGATTCTTTGCTTTGCCTGTAAACTGCCCTGACATGGCTAAACACAAAGAGCTATAAAGAGGCAGAAGGCAGTAGGCTGCATGATGTACCAGAAACAGGGGATATTACAAGGCAGTGGAATGTAAACTGCATCAAACCTAATAAAATAACAGAAACTAGACTTACAGAAAGTGGCAATAGAGTGACTGAAAAACTGTTCCAATATAAGTTTACTCCATGCCAAAACAAGCAGGGAAAAGTAGCGTTTTATTTTTAACTTATCCAGAGTTCCAAAAGTTAAGATCTATGTTAGACAGAAGCTTTAAGAAGAGTGGAGGAAGCGGTTGAAGGCGTTGTAGGCTGATTCCAGATCAAAGAGCATCTGGCGAACCTGGTTATCATCCAGCTCATCTGAGGCAGACATGCCGCTAAGGGTGGTCAACCTGTAGGAGAAATCCCATGAGAGACGACAATACGCTGTGCTTCTGCTATTTAAATTCTAACCTAGTGATACGTAACGGGGACATAAATATCCACTAATTTTATGCAGTTACATCCATTCGTAGGTTTGCATACTTGTATGCAGCTTATTTAAATCATGTTTTTCCCAGAAATGACTGATTACACATCAATCTCAATACATAAAAAAAAATCTTTGATGTGCGTTTAAAATCATTGTCCAGTTAGGACAGTCAACTCTGTACAGTTTTTACCTACCCAATTTACCTATTCTATTCTGACCAGCAACATAAAAAGTAACAAAGCATTTAGTACTAAACTGAACCTGGAGTAACTTAAAAGAATTGGAATAAAGGCTGCTCCCTGCAACTCACCAGAGGCTCACTTTGTCCTTTGCCTCAGAGTCTGGAGGCATGTTGCTCATCCTGTTCATGGTTTCCATCAGCTCTCTGAGATCAGGTTGGATCTGCAGTCATGAAAAGTGATCACCATGAGAAAATGTCCACTTTTGGCAGATTGTAGGGTTAATATGTGCGTAAAGTCAGAATCACCTCATCCATGGCTCTGATCTCCAGTCTCAGCTTGTCCATAACAGTGATGAAGAGCTAAGGTTCACAGATGGTGTGAAATAAGAGAATGTTAAGGATATGTTAAGTTTACCATTGAAAGTGCTTTCTAGTTTCCAATATTCTGCCAGTAGCTCATGTGACCAATGGTAGAGTTCCAACGTAATGGTAATCTCCACTCTGACTTCAAAATAGCTAGATGTAAATGTACTGTTTGATACAGTGATTGAGAGGAAGGACATACAGAAACTATATCTGCAATGCAACGGTTCAGGTTGCCCTTATCGTCTTTGATGGTAATTGGTCGATCTTCCTTAATCCTCTCCATTGCAAGTGGGCAGTCAAGCTAAAGGACAAAATAACAGAGACATCAAAGTGGTAAAAAATACCACAAAGCAACAGTTAGAAATTAGTTAAAAACTCTTATGTTTACTCACTCTGTACTTCCTGCAGAATTCATCAATGGAGCCCACATCAGAGCCTTGCACCTGTTTGAAAGCAGCTTTATACTGAACCAAGAGTCTGGAGCAGGAAGCCGTGTACCTAAAAATACAATTTCCTACAGATCAATGATGCACACATTCATATTTAAAGGCTATGTGTTAAGCTGAAGTGGAACTTACTCGCTGGGGGATACGCAGTCTTTGATGTAAGCCTTCTCCAATGCCTGCAAGGTCTTTACAACAGCAAACAACTCAGCCATGTTGTCATACCTTAAAAAACAAGATAAATCAAATGTTGCAGAGATGACCAGTTCAGCTCATCTTTAAGCACATTGAATCAGTGTAAAGCTTACTTTTCTCGTTCCCGTGCATTTTTGTACAGTTTAACCTCCTGCAACATCAGAAGTTGGAATGTTTAATTCAAACTAATAAATTTAAGTACAATTTTTAAAGGCATGCGGGCTTTAAAGTTTTTTTCTTTAAGGTTTACATGGGAATATATAAAAACATTTACCTCATATAGCTCAGGTTTGTTAGCCGGAGCTGTGTGGAGAAAATGTATGAAATTAAATTAAATAAAATACTGGAGATGACAATGCAGTGGGTGACACTTCCGAGGTCCAGATGAATTAATAAAAGATGCACTTCGGATTAATCTTACCTGCCCCGACTCCTCCGCTGCCTGCAATCCCGTGGAACATGATGCTGATGTTTCAGATGTTGGTCTGAAAAATATTTGTTATAGTTTAAAATATAACTGTATATACCAAAAGCAATCAGTTATTCTTTCTATAACGTTCTTTGTTTTAAGCCCTAAAAACAAAACTAAAATAAATTGTTCTTCATTCTTCCACATAAGCACTAGACCGAGGCTACTCTACCTCACTAACGCCTTCCTGCGATTAGAAATTAATTTATGTCAGGAAAACTGGAAATGAATCCAATTGTGTGTTTTAACATTGGCAGGAATTTGCAGCAGAAAGTTATTTTGTCACTCAACACAGACTTATATCTTTACCAACCATCTCTGTTTTGAGACTACGAAACATGTGGTTTTCTGTTATTAACAGAACTGATGAATATTGTTGTCATGACATGACATTTATTAATAACTTCACGGTTTGATCTTCGAACCTTGGCCTGGTTAATAACAGTGGAAATGTACAATATTCTTGGCAAGACACTGATATTACCTGGAAGAAATAACAACCATATTAATGTATTCATTTCATAAAAGTCGATTATAAATGCAAAGTTTGTTATTTAAATAAAACTAAATAAAGTTAAATGTCGAAACAGTCGAAGCTAACTTGTTAGCACTTCCTTAATGCTTTTGTGAGACTGAGCTCTGATATTTATATATTTTTAACCGACAAAAGACAAGTAAAGATCACGTACCATGTTACTATACATTATAACTCCAATGTATTTATTAATACGACAAAGAAAAGGTTACAAAGTTAAAAACTAGATGACATATTCCACTTACCCGTTCGATAAAATGCTATGACACAGATGTAAACACACCCTCAGGCCAGGACCAGCATACGTCAAAATAATAGGTGCCCATTACGCCTTTGAAAAAAATCTCCAGAAGTACGTATGCTTTCTAAAAAAAAAGATAAACTATGGGTATTTAGTGATATTCCATTAGATTTAATATTTTTAAGATTTATGTGACGTAAACACGCATGTTGAGTTTTAACGAACCCTTATTTCTAAACAGGCAAACGAAACGGAAAGCTCATTGTTAAGGCGGCAGACTCAAACTGAAATGAGTAAAAAGAAAAAACCTTTCATTAAAAACGTTTAATGTGTTTTCATCGTCAAGGTTGGTAAGTACGGAGCCCGTCTGGTCACATCGGAGAAACAAAAGAGTAGAAAAATCTTGGCCACGACTTAATAACGCGAGGGAGAAGACTTGAGTTCAGTTTACTGTGTCCAACTTTGGAGTAGTCCTTAATTTTGCAGTTGATGGAAAACCCGAAACATATTTACCTTCAGCTTTACGTCACAGTCTTGAATAGATATGAACTTTTGAGACAATAATAAACAATTATCGCATTTCATTTTAAATGGGCTGTTCACAACACAAATATTCGAGTTTTACGCGTTAATTTTTATTTTTACAATTTATGTAGGGGTTTCTTTTGAAAAAGAATTTGAGCCAGTCGTTTGATTGGCAGTAATTCTGCGTTATTCTTTATATTTATGTCATCTTCTAATTTGAAGTTTTATTCTGTTACATTTGTAATGGCTTAGTGCCTTAAAATGTTATTTTATTATGTTTTCTATCTTGTTTATGATAGCATTTTATCAGTTCTATACTTTATTATTTTTTATCATGATTATTATTTAAAAAAATAATAAAATTATATTTAAAATTATGAAAGTATGGAGCAACAGCATACTTTGATATGCCTTTGAAGGATAAATGTAAACCCTTTTTTAATGTTTTTCAGATCATTTTCCATTATGAAAAACTCTAAGGCAGCACTGCAGCGTTCTGTTCAGGAAGAATGTGGAATTTGGTTGGACACGGTGCAGCTGAAGGAAAAGGCTAAACAGGTGATTATTGGAGTTTAAAACACAAATGGAATTGTTACCTTTTAGTCTTGATTTATTGTTTTTTTATTGCTCATTTTGTGCTCTGTTTTTATTGCCCAGAAACGGCATGCCCATCCGATCTCTAAACTGTTGAATCCCTTGTCTAAGGGTGGAGGGTACAGTTTGGCTGTAGCTCTCAACTTCACTCAGACTAAACTGGAGATGCCAAAAACTAAACAGAGTTCCATATCTGCTTTTTTTGCACCTAAACGTAGAGGTAAGCAGCCGGTAGCTTCCTAAATGTTTTTTTTTTTTACATGAATAGTGTTTGCATTGATAAGGTATTAAAAATTGTTCAGACTTGTGAGATTTGATGGAGTTTTCAATGACTGCTTGAAGAAAAGAAATGTTCAAAGCTACCTGGAATATTTTGTTTTTATATGTCACTGAATGTTTCAGAGCTGAACAGGTTAAATATATGCATGGTTTCTGCAGCGTAAAGAGTCTGAGAAAAATGACATGTTTAGAATATGTTATCTTCTAAGTACAAATACCATTAATATTGAAAAAGAACATACTAAGCAAATATCCGTTTCTCTATATCTTAGCCTTCAGTTGTCCTAATGTTTACTTTATCCATCTATTTAACCATCATGCAGCTCATCCATCAGTCTTTCCATCATTCCTTGTAGATCTACTTTGGTTGAAAAATCTATCATAATGTCAGAGAACTTTAATTTTTACTTTAAGAATTGGCCAAAAAAGGCCAAATTATTCTAGAAATTTGTGTTGCTAAAGATAAATGTGGTGGGAACCCTGTGGAGAAATCAGTATAAGGATAATAAAGCTGCAATGTGATAACTAGAATAACTTATATTTGAAATGATTTCTTCCAAAAGTTCTCCACAAGATGTCTTCCACTGAAGCACCACGCCTGGATCCGGGACAGCTCTCGTCACCGTCCACCACAACCAGACCCTCAACTGTTTCTTCTGTGACAAAACGAGTTCGTGAAATATGTTCTGAAAACTTTGATTTGGAGTCTGATGCCACTGTGGTTTATAATTTGGAGAAAGGAAATGTGGCAGAGACAAACACAACTACATGGCAGGATAAAAGAACCCACTATTCAGCTTCACTAGATGGTCAATCTGCAAAGTGTCAACCCCCTCAGTGCAAGCGGAGGCTCCTTGATCCCTCAATGCTGGATGATGACAGTCAAATCACTCCGCAGCCATGGAGTCAGGACCCTATGTTCACCTTTAGCGAGTACTCTGAGGACTTCAACAGCTCAGAGTCAAATTTGATAAGCAATATTCAGAATTCAGAGAGCTTTGGAAATCTAAAAGGTATGGAGGGAAAAACATCAACCCAGAAACCTGCTGAAAACTGTTCTCATTTAAAAGGCGGGAAAGAAAATGGCAGATTAATCTCCTACAAGTCTCCAAGTAAATATATTTCTTTATCTCATCTTGGAATTTGGTCAAATCATAGGTGGGCAGAGGTGAAAAACGCTTCACCACAAAAACAAACCGATCACTTGGGGAGCAATCTTGTAAAAGAATCGCATTTTGACTCATTGTGGAGAAAACCAGGAAGCTCCCCTCTTAAGAAACAGCAGAAATGCAAGGAAGCAGATGAGGACAGTTTGGCCATGTTGTTCACTCAGGACTCAGAGGGCTTCAGGGTGATAGCACACCGAGGTCTCCAGACCAGGAGCCCATTCAAGGATCAGAGTAACCTGAGCCCTGGATTGGTCAGAAGTTACAAACCTGTGGAGGAGGAGGATGAGGAAGAAGAAGATGAAATGCTCTTTACCCAAGACTCTCAGGGAAACATGGTGATCAAGCACTAACCAGGGCCTCTGTGTCCAAATCTGGAAGTTTAATTGAGCAATATTTCTTTCACACATCTGAATTTTTCCTTCTTACAAGTCAGAACTGAGAGTTATTTTCTTTATTTGAAAAATGACAAGCATTACATAAATGTATTGTAAATTAAACATTACTTTCATGTATATTTCTATCTGTCTTATGCTAGTGCTCTGTGCTTAATTTTATTACAAATTAAAGTGATGTACAAAGACATAATGTGTGCTAAATTATGCGTCAGACAAATTGCATATTTGTAATGTAAAGCAGCACATCTGAGTGTATTACATTCATATGAACTCAATTATTTTACTAATTACAGCAGCTATAAATGCAGTAACCTCCTAACTGAAATAGATGCTGAAATGGGAATAAACAATCCAGGACAGAGAAAGTATAAAATGTTAGTTTTATATTTAAAGATTTCATTTTCAGTAGCTACATTGTCTCATATAAATGCCTTTATTGCTATGGCACAAACATGTAAGAAATGGGGTCTAGGTTTGTTTCAGTGTAATCTGATCAACCTGTGGGGGTGGGGAGATTTAACAGCTGAAAAGTGCCATAAAAACTAATTATAAAGTCACAAATATAGTCATACAGTAGAGGTTAACCTGACAGTCACTACCTACTACATCCCTTTTGTATCCTGCACCCTGCTAAAGTATTCATATCTCTTCCAAATTTTATGGATGCCAAGAAGTTTAATATGTTTCGTTAGGGTTTTGTGAGAGACCAACACATAAACGCATAATGATGCATGTTTTAACTTTCCGTTTTAAATGAATAAACATTTTAAAATGTTTCATTTGCCAGTCTTCTCGGACAAGTCTCTACCACCTTTGCACATTTTGAGCATCAGTGAACCACAATGTTCAAGTATTGCCAGAAATTGTCAACTAGATTAGGTCTGGACTTTGACTATGCCATTTTAACACATAAACCATTAAGCTGTAGCGATGGATGTTTGTTTATTTATTTCAAATATATTCTCATTCACAGTTCAAATACCTTAATATACATTTTTGAGAGCTATTTGTTTGAAAATGAGTATAAAGGAGAAACAAACTTATTTAATCTTAACCCCTTTTTTATGTCCTACTTTACACATTTCTATTTATTTAAACACAAAAAATAAAAGTGAAGTAGAACGATTTAAAAAAATTACATTGTATATTTAGCATTGTTATTCTGCAGGAAAGTGAACTCCCACCATTTTGCTTTATTCATCTTTCAGTAAACCCTTATCTCTCCCTGCAGAAAAGAATCATCCCCACAGCATGATGCGGCCACCACCGTGTTTCAGACCTGCCATAAAACTACTCCAAAACCTTATCAGTGACTGGTCAGTTGTGCTCATTTGCCTTCATGATGCTCTTTGAACTGTCCGAATTTTATACTGACTTTCTATAACACTTTATTTACAAGTTAGATGACTTATGAATGCAATTATTTGCACAAAATATTATTTAATGGTATTAGTATATGTATTCTTGCCCGAAACGATAGCTGGAGATAGGCACCAGCAACCCTCCCGACTCCAGTAAGGGACAAGGGTGTAGGAAAATGGATGGATGGATGGATGAATGGTATATGTATAGTGTATTTGTGAATATTTATGAAAGTATTATCCTTCCAATTCACAGCTACAGACTACTTGTTGTTGGTCTGTCACATTAAACCCTAATGAAATACAATGAAGTTTGTGTTTGCAACGTTACAAAAGATGAAAACACTGAAGGGGATGTGAATGCATTTCCAAGGGATTCCTGACATGCATCTCATCCTGCAATCTCAGTGGGTTCTGTCACCAGCTTGGAGCCGTCCCAAACGGTCTTGAACTGCTCCGGGACGGGAAACTCCCTCTGCAAAGAAAGCAAATCAAAAAAATCCCCGCTGAGTTCACCAGCAAAACATAATGTCCACACAAACTGATACACTTATCCCTGAGTGTGGAGCCTTCCTCCTGCTTTCTCACTCACATAGTCATCCTCTCCCACCGGGATCAGGACGTTCATCTCAGAACTCTTGGCACTGACGATATCGCAGTTCAGAGCCGCTTTGCTCAGGTAGACCTGGCAGCCCTCGGTCTTGTTGATAGAAATAGTAGGAACAACTCCCAACACCTGCAGAGAGGAGGAAATAAAATCATCTGGCAGGTCACTGGCTTGTTTTAACATCTTGAAAAACTACCCACTCAACAGAGCAAGTGTTAATTTTAGCACACTTATCCAGCTAAACTGGATATATTTAAAGGTGATAATTGGCCAGATGTCATCTGAGGAGCCACTGTAATAATTCATGCAATATATATGTTTACTTACCTGTAGCTGAATGTTTCTAGAGTTGATTATCTCTACGATCCCAACAGCATTCTCAAAAACCAGACCGAGCTTTTTACAGTTATCTGAGGAGAGACCAAACAAACCAAGCTTAGAGAAATTGTTAGAAGGAGTGTATCATTATAGCTCTGCATCTCCACAGCTCACCTACGATGATGGAGTTAATTTTGCCTTTGACCTGCAGGGTGGAGTTGTTGCAGCCAAAGATGTACACCACCTGTTTCAACTCTGTCTCCTCAATCACTAAGTCGTGTTTCTGCTCAAAGTTTTCCTTCAACAAACAAGACGAGGCGTACGCATGAGAACACGATTAATCTTGGTAAAGGCGGTTAATATCAATAAGTTTTGCTTACCACCCTCCACTTCTTTCCCTCCAGCTCCAGCAGAGGGAGTCTTTTCTGGGTCTCTGCTTTGGGAGCGTTCACCTGCTGGGGATCCTTGGTTTTAATCGGTGATGCTTCAGAACGAAGGTTGGGGTTCTTATGAGTCTTCTGCTCATCTGAGACGTGCTTCAGACCTTAAAATGTACAAAATAGATCTCAGTAAATCAAATGTTCAATTTACACCAGTTGTTTCATTTAAAAAGCAAAACTTGTGTCTAGATTTATTTTTATTTTTGCTAATACGTTTCTCAAAAAAATATGTCGCCAAATAAATATATTAAATCTTACAGAAATGTGTCCAGCAGACATTCATTGACACTCTCACTTTGGAGGACAATCTAACAACGGTATTACTAAGGAGTTTGGTTGTTTACAGAGTGCAACATGAAACGATACTGATAGAAAGTTTAGTGGAAGGAGAAGCGGTGACAAAAAGAGTATAGTGTCAAGCTACAGCCTTAAAAAAACCACTGTGCAGAATGTGACACAAATAATACATTTTCCAACAAGTAAAGAAAGGAACAAAAATCAAACGGCTGATTCTGAATGGACATCTTTGAGGCCAGTATTGGGTTTACCTTTAGTGATGTCCATGCCCTGGTTGAGCTGAGCAAACAAAGCTGAGTGCTGAGGTGTTGCACTGTCTGTCTGAGGCTTGGATTCATCATCAGTGAAGACCGGAGGAGGGCCGGGCGGAGGAGGGGGAGGCGGCGGACAGGGAGCACTGGGCGGCAGAGACGAATCTAAGAGAGACACAGGAGCAATGGGACCCTGTGCGAAGAAAAGAAATGAACGTTAAGACTGTGGTTGAGGAAAACCTAAAGCTGTAGTATTCAAATTGTCCATTTGAGGGAGTGTTGCACAGGAAATACCGACACTGACTTTTCAGCATTAAATTGAAGCTGTAGGATGTTAGAGCGGTAAAACCTAAAGTCGCCTCTTCATTACTCTCCTATATGGAAGAATTCAAACTAAGAGTAAAGTTCTTGATGGGGCAAATACTTCATCATAGCTTTTTATCTCCCAAATGACACGATTCTCACCTGAAAAATGTAAAGCTGAGTGACACAAAGTACAGCACAACTCAAACTCAACAATTCAACAAAATGGATCTGGCCGGGAAAGAAGAGATGGAGAGAAAAACAGCAATAACAAAAATAATCCTAAACTAACTAATAGAAAGCTGAGACATGAAAGGGGAAAAGTCTGAGGTGTTCATGAAAAATGTATTATGGAATGATCTGGCAGGATGTAAAGAATACAGACTGACTCGTAACTGCAGTGGAGGCGATTATTCACAGGGGAACCAGGTACAATTTACAGAACGCAGCGAAGCTGAAGACAAATGACTTATGAAAAGGGACAAATGGACACTGAAAACAAAAGAATGGAGTTGTTCAGCATCATAAATATAAATAGTAAAATAATAAAAAGCAAAACACAAGGTAACAGTTTCATGTAAGGATGACTGAGTGGCTGAATACCAATAAAAAGGAACAAACAAAAAACACACATCAGTTAAGAAGCTCTGAGGTTTGCCTTTCCTATTTTATTTCATTTTAAAGACCCAGTCATCAGAGCAAGAAACATATTGAGAGATCTATAGAACCACAGAGGAAAAAGGTAAAGTCTCTCTGGCTTAAATTATCTCATGCTGCACAGTTAACACAGACTGCAGGTCAGAGCCTGGTTATCAGTAAGTCCACAGACGACAGCTGGAACAAATATTTGGCAGCTCTCTGACTCAAGTTGTAAAAAGTGTGGCATTGACAGGCGCACTAACTTGTTGGAACAGTTTGCTGCTGTGGTTTTTTATTTCAGACTTTAAGCTCCAACTCCGGCTCTTTTTCTTTGCCCTGTTGTGCTGCGGCCGGACTGTACGTACATGTGTCTGTATGTGAGAGAATGGCGCTGTCACTAAACCCGTGAATGAGCGGCAGACAGCAGCTGTGCCGGACAGCAAGCAGCCCTGCAGTTTAGGTTACGCCACAGGCAGCGAATGCACACAGGCCCCTTTTGTCGAGGTTCCTCTGTGAAGAAATCCTCCATTCAAGTAAACCCTGAGGACCACCTGTTAGAGCAGCACACTTCCCTGCTTGTGCACGCACACACACCAGCTCTGTCGACTGACAGCAGGAGCAGCAGCTGACACAAGCAGCCCCTGCAGGCTCTCAGGTTTCTGCCTACAGAAAGCACATGTGGTCGCAGTTGTTCAGCATCAGACAGATATTTATCCTCACATTAAAGTCACAGAATATGATTTTTAGCGCAAACATGGAGACGCAGCTGTCCCTAAAGCTCAGCGATGCACCTGGGTTTATTGAGGCTGCTTAGCCCACAGAGAAATGCATGCAGAATAAAGGCACATTGTGGTTTTATTAGGCGACATAAGAAATTTCTTGGACTGAAGTTTCATTATGTTGGAGAGCTATGTAAATTCTGGAGACAGATCTTCAAAACTTAACAAAATATAACGGTTGTTTCAAATTAGAAGTTGACCGATACATCGACTGGCTGATATTTTGGGACGATATTTCAGCTTTTTTTTTCTCGTATTGGCATTGGTCGATACTTGCATGCATTCGTCGATCGATTAGCCATGTTTTTAGATCACATGATCTCATTCATTGCCACTGTCTCCCTGGCAAAGAGCAAAGGTAAGTTTTTAACATTGTTTTATAATCTAACTTAGCTTTAAACTTATCCACAATGCTATCCCTGACGTTTCAGGTTGTACTTTGGTGCCTTTTTGTTCACTAAGATTAAATTGCAAATACTCCGACTTTGTATTTGGGGATTTTAGAAGGAAATTTGTTGACGTGAATTTTATTCAGGCACACTAGAGTGTAGGGGGGCTAGAGCACTTGAAAGCCACACTTTTCTGCTTTTTATTTTAAAGAAATTTAGACATTTATGTCTTTTTTTTCGCTTCAAAGTCATGCACCACTGGGTGTTGGTATATTGCATGTGATCTGCAAGAATCCCTTAAAGTTTGAAGTTTTAAAAGGAGAAAATGAAAAAAGGTTTGAGATGTCCGAGTATATTTACGAGGTACTGAGCCGGAAAAAGGTCAAATTTATTCAGAAGATTTATTTTCCTGCCATCATAATGTCTGGGATCTACTGAGGAGTTCCTGAGCAGGCACTTCCAAAACCAGAAGTGTGTGGGAGTGGCTGGTGTTTTGAGAGCCCTGCAGAAACCTGTGATGTGCAGCCACTGAGGAGAAGTTCATTCATTCATTCATGCTCTCTGCAGTGGTTTATGTAACCCTGCTGCTTTATCTCTAAAAATGGAAATGTTTGCAAAAAAAAAAAGAAAAAAAGGAAAACTTCGCTGGTTTAAAAATATCAGAGCAGAACCACAGCTGAGATAACACACCAGTGATTTTCCTCTGCTTACCAGCACATGTTGGAAAAGACAACAGAATTAATTCAGATTGTTGTAATTGCAAAAGAATCCGACTCACAGTTTTGCTCCACACCAGTCCTGTGGTGTGGTGCTGCTTGATGAAGGACTGGACCTCAGTCCAGATTGACAGGTAGGCGTGTACCCAGTCCACATGGCGTCTGTCGCTGGGAGAACAGAGAGCGAGTGGGACAGAGGAAGCAAACGTGTCAATCAAAACAGGAAGAAGCAGGAAGATTAGAACAAAAGTAAAATAAAAGGAAACCATTAGAAATGGATCACATAGATCTATGAAACTATTGCTGGAAATGAATTATCATTGAAAACAGCTTTATATATAATATGCCACAAAATGAAAATAACCCATCTAACTTCGCCTACCTACCTACTAAAAGTGATAAGTCTAATGGTTTTTTTTAAAAATGGAAAAACAAAAGAACATACCATTCTTAGGTCAGAAAATGTTTTCAATAAAAAAGCTATTCGCCTAAATTTACCCATATCTACTGTCAGAGAAGCGATTAAAAAGTAGAAAACCTTTCATGTGACAAACAAAGCGGGACAAGGGACTCATTATTACTAGCAGGTGCAGCAATAATATATAATAAGGATAATAACCTCTAATGCTCACTGGTCGAGAACTACAGCAACGAATGGCATCGTAATCAATTACAAATTTAATGACTTAATTGACTTAATGTAATGTTTTGATTGTTGATTCTATGTTACATGACTTTGTGTTTTTGTGTTTGTTACGATGTACAGCACTTTGAAATGCCTTGCTGCTGAAATGTGCTATACAAAATAAAATTTGATTGATTGATTGATTTGATATTGAGTTTACCAAGTCCTCATAGCAATATTAGATTGACCCATTAGGTACAGTCAAGGACAAATTATCCCGTGGGTTTGTTTCTCTCCCAAAGACCATGGAAAACATTTTAGAGCGAAGGTATTCATTGACTTTTTGAGACACTAGGACATTTTACATAAAACCAGTGGTGTCTAAAAAAGCTGAGAATGAGTTAATGTTGGTGGGATAACAATGAGAAACCAATACAGAAACGGTTCACTTGACCAAAAAAGCAACCTTCTTCTTATGTAAATCCTACATAACGATAACCAAATTTAACCTGCTCTTTATGCTCCAACCTGCAAAATATTAAAGAACACAATAAAATTCTGTCCCAATCAGAAAATAGTTTTAATACTATCACTACTCAATACTTCGGAAGCATCCTTACGTTTCCTTGTAGTCCTTCAGCACTCTGTTGGTGTAGAAGGTGGCTGCATCGTTCATCTCCTTCACGTACGGACCTGGTTTCTGACTCTGAGACAGGAACAGAAAAGATGCGCTTTCATGAGAAAGTCTTTCCTCTTCCTGGCAGAGATATAAACACTTCGCCTCCACTGCATGTTTGTCTTCATTTGAGGGTAAAAGCTGAAAAGTTCACGCTGATATCTGAAGGTTCAGTGTTTTAGATAGATTTGGCGAAGGTCCCTTTATGACAGCGACATACCCAGACCAGAGTCAGCTGGTCAGCTGGTCTGGATAAACCCTTCTGTTGAGGTCCTTTTCAAATGTATCTCAACTCTAGACTTTATTTTCTTTTACAATTATTTCATATTTTCATAAATCCAGATGAACAGTTATCAGTAGGTGTGGGCATTTATCGTATTGTTTATCATTTATTGTTAGACATTTCTTATCACAATAGGAATTTTGATTTATTCTAATTAACTATGTTTAAAACCTCTCAATCTGTCTGTATTGTTGGGATTATTAATTTTACAACTTGTTTCCAATATTTGTTCTATGAAACTATCAGTAAATGCTAATACATTTGAAAATATGATTAAATGCAGTTACTATGTGTAGTTTGGTGTTATAAATCGGACTTCTATGTATAACTGATGTCCTAAAGAAGCTGTTTAAGAACAATATTTGTATTTGTGGAGATATAATTTCTGTCATGCAATCAGAGCGTTGCACTATAAGAATTATAAGAACTATTTGCACTAAGTAGTTCTTATTGTCATGCTGACAGTAGTGCCACAAAATATTCTGATTAAACTTCATTTCATCCACCCCTAGCTCTCCTGATCATTTGTTACTTTATTATATTTTCGTTTCGTACCACGGCCACCCAGCCCAGGGCGGGAATGCTCTCGCTGACGGCTGACAGGTGGTTGAAGAGCAAGCTGCCTCGGTTTCTCTCCCTGAAGTTCTGGATCTGCTGGATGTGATCGGAAATTGGCTTCAGGAGGTCTTGGAGCTCCATCTGCAAAAGCAAGCATTGATAAATTAACAGAATAACAGCAAAAGGGGAAGAAAATATCCAGAAGGATGTCAACATGTAGTCTACTTAGATTGATAGTGCTTACAGAAATGCTTCAGATGATTTTCAGCTTTATTCCGCTGCCCTCCTCTGCCTGTCCTCACAGTAAACCCTAAATGAGCTCTTAGAACAGGGTCTAATTTTATAAGACATTTTTTCCACTGCATCTTCCAGATCGTAGCTTCAGCTTAGCGTGCCTCCCGGCTCTTATCCACCTTTCCCCATCGCTCCTTTTCTTTCCGACATTCCTCCCTTCATGGGGAGATCCCTCTGGCCTTGTAAGGCGTCCCGCTCCTCCAGTGTTTACAGTTTACCAATCAAACATCTCTCGCCTCTGCCCTGAACCCAGAGCAGTATGAAATATATACTGTTAATAATCTGCAGCCAAAGACTAAAAGAGTATCCTTTTAAGATTCTGTGTGATGGAAATCAAAGAAATACTGACCACGGTGTGCAAGTTTCAAGAATTTCCTGCATGCCTGACTGCACAGCAACAAAAACACTGGATGTGGTGGAAAAAGCCAAAGTAAACTTTTTTCTTTATAAATTCCTTCCCAGGACTATTTTTCCTTCGGCATTACAACCTTTACTTATGTATTGACTGGCATCTTATGAGATAGACAAACAGAAAGTAGGAGAAAATTGTAAGGTGAAACTATACACACACACACACACCTAGGGAGAATTCAGAGAGGCCAATTAACCTGACAGTCATGTTTTTGGACTGTGGGAGGAAGCCAGAGTACCAGGAGAGACCCCACGCATGCACAGGGAGAACATGCAAACTCCATGCAGAAAGACCTGCATGGAGTTTGCATGCAACAGCTCTACCAACTGCGCCACTGTGCAGCCACACAGCTTTTCCATGTTAATAAAATAAAAAACTAACAAGTATGAGGTGAGAAAGTAATTAATTAGAGATGCATTGTAACTGTGCAAGAGCGGCAGAGATCCACACAGCACGCGGGAGAATCAACTAGGGTCAGAAAAGGCCAGCTACCATCTCTGCAGACCCCACAACCCCGGGACACAAACTGTTCAGACTTTAATCTTCAGGCTGGTGCTACAAAGTGATATTTCCAAGAAGCAGCTGCCACAGAAACAGTTTCGTTGCCAGACTGTTTGTCTGATTAACACAATGAACAGCCTGAGTAGCTGTGAAAGAAAATATGCATATTTTCACTTTCACTATCCTTCTATTGTCTTTGTTTAAACAAAACGGCCGCAGATACATGTATATTTATCCCCATTTTATTTCATCTAAAGTTCATATATTCATAATTTATATCTGTATGCCGTCAGTGCTTGAAGATGAAGTCAAATTCCTTGCATGTGTACAAAATGTTTAAAAATTGAACTGCAGTGAAATGGCTTAGATCAAAGCCTAAATATTTGTTATAATATAAAAAATAAGAAGCAGACATAAATAGGATCAATTAAAGTGAGCCAATAAAAGCAAATAATCAGAGCTGCATATTTTAATATTTAGAATCGTCCTGTTAAAGGGATGTGAACTCTCTGACTGTGTGTGAACATCCTAGACCAGCAACTCGTAGAAACAAGCCTGGTCACGTTAACAGGCCAACCTGAGGTCATGTTACTTTCTTTGCCTTTCTCTGTGTTTCACTCAGACTCTCTATCTCTCACACTGACTGCAGGCTCAAATATAGAACATGTCCATAAAAAGTCAGAGAGCACAACAGCGCAGTGCAGGAGAGAAAGGCCAGAACTTTGTGAAATGTGTGTGTGTGTTTGAAAGAGAAATGATGAAAGAAAGTAGAGGGGGTATTGCCCAGATTTATTTATCACTGTCTTACAGCTGCACTGGTTCTGGAGCTAAATAAATGTATGGTGAGGAGGTTTTATTTGTAAGAGTGGGTGGTTTGTGATTTTATCCAGGGAATCTGGGAAGTTTTAATGTTGACTGTGCATGGAAAGCATTGCTGCTTCAACCTCTCCAAGCTAAAATATGCCATTTTATAAAAACGACACCAGTTTTTAACTTATCCTGTTGAAAACTAAAAGTTAATTAAAATAACACAACTTCTCACCAACATCTTTTGATTAAACAGATTCTACATTTTTTAGATATTTTATATGACAAAACAATGCAAAGAATTGCATAATCATGAAAAAGAAGAAAAATGCTACATGGATTTCTATCACATCACTTGAAGCAGTTTTCTGCTTGAAATCTTTCAGTGCGTTTTCACCAGAGAATATGTTAAGCTTTGCCATCCTTTATTACTTAAACTCAGATTTATCGGAGCAAACCACTGAATGTTAGCTTTCAAATCTCGTCAATTGAACAGAGGAGTAGTTAGTGGAACGGCAGGAAAAACCGAAACATAACAAGGAAAATAACAGGTAATAAAACAGGAGGAACATTGAGAAGGGATTAGCATATTTACTGAGGGAGAGGTGAAAATTACAGAGCAACCAAGAGGATTAATCAGTGGAAAACAGACACAGGCAGGCAGAGGGGAAACAGGAGAGAGATAAAAGCTATGAGGAGGAGAAAGAGGGAAGGAGAACGAGAACTGTACAGGAACTGAAACCAGGGGAGAATAATGACACCAATCAAAGAGAAAACGATACAAAACCATAAAGAACAATTAAATAAACAAGTGAAAAGGAACTAATATGGAAAGATCTAATAAAGACAATAAATAAATGAAGTAATATTTTATCAGGCACAAGATCAACCATCTTCCATGACCATTTCAATCACCAGACCCAAAACCTCCAGAAACCTGGAGTGATCTGAGGGACAGAGGGCATAAAAGAAAGCCGGGATGATCAAGAGATACTGCTGGTGCATCTTTCAAAAGTCAAAGAAGAAGACTTAGTGGCAAATGTTCCATGCCTGAAGTGAAACTTCAAATAAATTTTGCCATTTCTCCTCAAACATCTGTCTCTTTGTGAAACCCAAACAACTTCCTTGTTTGCTTTCCCAGCTCTCCCTGAAAGCTTTTTTCTCTCCCTCCTAGCCAATGGCCTGTTAGGTTGGAAGTGCTCACTTCCTGGTGGACACAGCACACAAACAGCACAGTCCAAAGGGATGATATCACTATCACTTCTTTCATACGCAGCTTTCTGCCACAACCCTCTTTTTCCTCTGCTGTTTGGCATTTTGAGAATGTGTTGCATTAGCAGTTTTCCTGGTCAGAGAGCAGAATAATCCCTCTGGATGGGCCTGGTCTGCTGGGGGATCACAGGGCACAGAGTCTCTCTCACGCAGGACCGAGATACTGCTCTCGAGAACCGTACTGGCGCTGTTTTCTACAGAGCCTTACAGAGAAAATGGAAATATTTTCTTGTAATTTAGTGAATCAGCATTTATGCATTTGCAGCAGCATTGGTATGCATGATGCTGTAGGTGTTTGGTTTGACTTTGCTTTCAGTGAAAAGCTGAGAGAGGATCTAATCACAGGTCTGCTCAGTCCTCATCAGGAGGAATCGTCACGCTTTGGAAAGCATGCAGCAGCATGAAGCTGTGCGAAACAGAGTGGTGCTACAGATGCTGCATAACCATAACACTGCAGGTGGTCTCCATTAGGGAGTTTTTGTTTTTCAATGCTCACACCTGAACATTATGGTGGAGCTTACTTTGGGTTTCTGATGGGAAGTTAGTATAGAAATTGTGGCATTGTCTTGATCTGTCCAGCCATGTTTATTTGGAGGATCAATAACCTCATCCAGTTTCTCTACAACAGAGTTGCTTAATACCTCAGTTTGGAAAGTGTGATAATAAAATAATGAGATGTTGTAAAAACATAAATAGGGACTTTATTTGTCAAAAAGGAATATGTTTTTAAGTTTTATGACTCTTGGTCTGTCAAAATGCTGGACACAAAATCTACTAAAGCTATCAGAAATTCATGAGTTGTAGATTTACTAACATTATGTTGTTTCCACATTGACTGATCAGCACAGATGTGATGAATCCCATATATGGAACTTGCCCTTTGATCATTTCTGCAGACAAATCTAGAGTGTTTCTTTGCTGATTAACATCCAAAGTGATCACCACCCTTTTTCAGAAGTTTCTCTGTATTTATACTTGCCTGGTTTAGTGTGAAAACACTGATTTACCTGTGCCGGTTCCTGGTGCGTGGAAGCCATCTGAAGAAACGTTCTCTGAGTCTGCAGCGCCTCCTTCACCATCTCAGCCTGCAAAATTGGAACGATTAACACAGATTTTGACTAAAAATATATTTTTAAGCCACCTATCGGCAGCATCATAGATAGATTGTTGTCTGTGAAACCGGCCAGCACACACACCCACACACAGATTGGGTTATTTCCAGCCATGTGAGTCCTGTGTGTGTTTGAGACCTCAAGTCATGGGCCAGAGGAACCTCCAGGGAGGTTTTCTCCATATAAGGGGCTCTGAAAACTAAAAAAAAATGTTTTAAAAAACCTGCCTCGGGTTCTCAGATACACTCATATACAGTTCCCTCCTCCACTCGGACCAGTGATGACATACAGAGATAGAAACAAAAAAAGTGCAGAGAAAATACAGGCATTCATCATTCCTCTGTTCTGAAACCCTCTCTGTTGTGTTGGGTGTTTTTAAGATCTGCAGGCTTAAAAAGAAAACAGTCCTCCACTAGTTTAAGTTGAAATGTAGAGACAACGTTCTGGTTTTCTTTCTGTGGGTTTGGTAGAGAAAAAAAATTGTTGCCATTGTGTAGAAATGTGAACACCACAGACCTCCCACACACACTTCAGGACTCTTCAGCTGTCCAGGCGTGTGTGTGTGTGTGTCTTTCAAAGAGCGGGGTCTGGAGAGGAGCAGTCCTCACTGTTTACACGCTGCTGTCCAGGGAAATGAGAACTGAATCCACTCCACTTCACCCAACAGTGATCTGCTTAGATTAGAGCCACTCTCTTTTGTTTCGCTTTGATAATCTAACTTTTAGCAAAGCGGTCCAAGATAAGATTTCAATTAAAGATGTTTGCCTCCATCTCCTCCCTAACATTTGAACAAATACACAAATACAGTAATGAGATCGCTTCAGATACATTTTCTTCCATGAGAAAGTAAAAAGGATTTATTCTTTCAGCTCAGTTTTAACTGCAGCTGCTGCTTCTGATCCAGGGCTGTTTAAGACGAGTATTTTAGAAACACTTCAAATTTTAACTTCCAGCTTCTTCCAAGCAACATCTATGAAAATACAGAAACTCTCACAAGCTAACATAAAGGAAGAAAAGCAAACTTTGACAAATTTATGTTTATTAATTTCTTATGTAAGGCTGAAGGGACACAATTAAATGAATGAATACATCACTTAGTCATTAATTAAATGTGCCATGAATTAAATAAATGTTCAGTTAAATGTTAAGCTTCACATTGAATGTCTTGAATAAATTATTACATTTGATTAAATATTTATTTATTTTGTGGTACATTTATTTAATTATTTAATTGTGTGTTTGTTCATTTATTTAATTTGGTCCCTTTACATCTACTAAATGTCTCATAAGTTTATTTAGTAAAATTATTTTAAAACTGTCCAAAGACAGGACTAGAAAAAGGAGAGCTGAGAATAGGCTTTATTGTGACTAAAGTCAATTATAATGTGTCCTGCAAAAAAGTTAATCCACATTTAGTACAACAATGTTCCCTCTCTTGTCATAGTGTTGCCATAGGTGGACCAATATCTGCTTGTAATTGGCTGATCAGTTCCTCGTGACGACTCCTCTTCCAGAACCCGACAAATGTTGATGACATGGACAGAACATGCAGATGGTTCTTTCCATATATTTTATATTTCAAATATAGGTCAAAACACTTTTGTTTCAAGATTTTGTTGACTCTAGTGGCCTTTATTTGAAAGTAGTTTGATAGGAAGGAGGGTAATGAGAGAGGGGGAAGACATGTGGCAAACGTCGCCAAGCCAAGAATCAAACCTGCGACCACCGTAACGAGGAATAAGGCCTCAATATGCGAATATGAAATTATGAGACATTTTGTTCGAGCTGCATCTTTAAAATGATGTTCAAAATAGAAGGCATACAAAATAAAATTCACATAAAAATTTTTTTTTTAAAATAATTTATGTGTTTAAAAGAAATTATGTGAAATCATATAGAAAGTGCTGCTCCAGTTACAAGCGTTTATAAAACATTTTTATTTTAAATTATGTTCTTTTTTTATTCATGCTAGATGCTACATGTTAGTAAATTCTTAAACTATGAACAACAAATTTTATTTTTATTGAAATAAAGTGACTTACATGTTTCTCCACTTCACTTCCTATGGCTCTGCTGCAGTTTAGATAATTTGACAGTGGACCTTTCAGCAGACTGTCGAAGACCTCCACACTCTGGCCTGAAAGCACATGCACAGAAATCCTCTTTTCATTTACCTGACTATAGAACAGCAGGGAAATGCTTCAACAAATGTTTTTAGGCACCGACTCACCTCCACCTTCACCATTGATACAGTTCCCATTGAGCATGTTGCTGGACGCCTGCATTGTGACGGATATTTCCTCCATGCGAGTCACAGCCCGCTCCAACCGCTGCATTAAATCCTCCATTGTGACAATCCTGGAAACAAAAAGCAGAAATGAATCATTTTAGTGAGCAGGACATCCCTAGGAGACATCCTGAAACTATGCTTTTACTCTGATTTTCACAAAAACTTCATTGTGGGAAGTGGAGCTCATTGAATATGAAGATAGTTGGTGTTTAAGTTGTTTGGCCTAGTGCAGCGTTCACAGGGTTTGACCTTAAACACACAAATCCATCATATAAGAAGACTAAAAACCTCTGTGGGAGACCGAAATGAGAAAGCCTTTATGAACAGTGCATTGTAAAATATTCATATTCATTCACATTCATTTATGTTAAAGGTAAAATTGGGATTTTATTTGATACAATTACAAACTACTTTATGTTGATCTATGAAATGGAATAAAAAATCACAATGAAACGCTTCGGTCGTCAACTTTCTAAAACAATGACCTAGATCATTTTTTCTCCGAAAAGAAAAGCACAGTTTCTTTCTTTACAAAAGATATTTAGGTGAAAAAAATTTAAAAATAGCCATAATTTTAGGAAGGTGATGATATTAAAGTTTGTGGTTGTGACAAAATGTAACAAGATTTAAGGGGTATAAATGCATATTTAATATGCACTGCATATTTAAGCAAAGAGTTTACTATTAAAATGCCAAACTGATTACATTTCATATTTACTAAATATTGCTTAGGTTAAGAGCTGAAGTGTTAAACAAAACACAGCTAATCCGTTTTAACACTGCCCATCCGTGCAGCTCATCCTGAGACAATGCAGGTCTGCTTCCAATATTTATTAGTCAGCCAAAGGGGAATTTAATCCATCTATCCACTGCATGTTTATGCAAACTACTGCTGGGTGACACACACTCTCCAATCTGACACCTGCCACCTTCAACACACATTACAGTACGGTGATATATCTACTTTCCAAAAAGACTTTTAAAAACACACAAAAAGAGTATAGCAGCGATTCAGGCTTCATAAATCCCCTTGTTAATTTCTTCTGATGATTACAGGCTGTGAGCAGCAGCAAACATCCCATGATGGAGGTCGTTGAGAAGTTTCCCAGCAGTGACACATGCCTGTCGTGAGACTCAGATGTTATTTCTGCTTTGTGGGCAGCCACAACATGAACTCCAGAAACCTGGAGAGCTCCTGCTAGGATTACTACATCAACTATAGACGGAACTGAGGAAAACACCAGGAGCCTGGGGAAACAAATTCATTTCAACTCCACTTCACACAATATGTAAGGTTAAAATTTTCAGGATGGGTATTATAAACTGAACGCAAAATAGGAAACATGAATTCATAAGGCTTTCCAAAGATCTTTTTTTTATGATCTGTCTACTATTGGTTTTCTTTTTTTTTTTTTATGCTGGCCTAACTTTAAACTATAAATTATACAGGTACATAACGAGCAAAAAAGTATTTTAAGTTGGATTTGTCACATGGCAATATGTAAAAATCAGCTTTTTTTTTTTGTTTTTTTTACATGTTAACTTGAGCTAATGTAAAAAACACAATTTGGCAGGAACAAATAAAATTTCACCATCAGTAGATATTTATACCATTGATGTATACATAAAATTTTCTCTTACGATTTCAAGATTAAATGAAACATGCTGAACCTCTCTGCTCTTCTGTTAGATCTTTGTAGAGTTATTCTTCCTGTCACTAAAGCAAATTATTTATAGGTGCACTTAATCAGCTAAAGATAGTTTTATTTAACCGCTCTCATCTTTTATCCATTTTCTGAAGTCCACTTGTTCTTGCAGGGCGACACAGAGACAAACAGGACAGACAACCACATACACACATTCCCACCTAAAGACAATTTAAAGGGGCCAATTCACCTCACAGTCATATTTTTGGACTGTGGGAGTGCCCAGAAAGAATCCACGCATGCACGGGTAGAACATGCAAAATCCATGCAGAAAGATCTCAGACAATATTTTGAACCCAGGACCTTCTTGTTGCAAGTCAACAGTGCACCATGCAGCCCAACCCATCAATTAATGGGTCTTCAAAGTGGATCCCTTTTCATTTGATTGTTATTTAAAAATATATACATGGTCAGATACAAAAGCTGTACAAAAAATAAGAGAAAACTTCTTTGGCAAATTCTAAAGAAAAGTTAAACTTTAAGAAAGCTTAGAGAACCTCAGTTTTAAAGTAGTTCACAAGAGTCTGACTCTCTATGGCACTTTTTAACATCTACAAACCAGAAGTTGGCAAGTAAGCCTCTTATAATGAACTACTTTGATTACATTTGACTGATTATCCACTGTTTCTATGAATCCAATAGAACTGACAGATTCATTTCATTGTGCCACAGAGTTATATTTTTCTGTCATGAGGGAACACATTTTTGTTGTTAGTATGGCCTAGTCAAAGCCTGGACTTAATTTTGATTAAGAATCTGTGGCAAAGTTTTAAGATTGATTTCCATCGTGATCTCCATCCAATCTGATTTAGTCTGAGTTTCAGTCTCTAGATGGTTATAGATGGTACAGACAAATCTCAATAGACCTGCTAATAGCAGCTAAAGCAAGCCACACTTTTAAGATTTTTTTGGTCAAAATATCTTTAAATTGTACACTACCGTGTAATTAAAGTAAGTTTGTGGTTGTAATTTGACAAAATGTGGAAAAGTGGATGAAATATAGAATCTGTGTTTCTGTTCCCCACTGCTGGTCAAACTTTGCACAAACATCCATGAGGCAAAAATATCCAGCATCTGAACTGGTCTTGTTGTCAGTCAGCCAAATTCTCCATGGCGATATGAAGACTCCTCCTGTTGTGCTTTTGTTAGCTTTCATGTGGCCTTCAATATTAATGAAGTTCTTCAACAATCAACATATTTTTTTTTTGCTTGTTCCAGAAAAAGGATCAAGCAAATAAGAAAACGTTGCAGTCGAGTTGATTTCATTCTAATTCTTGCTGTACGTTTTTTACTACTCCACTTGTTCTCACTGGTGTGTTTCCATGTCCGCAGTGTAAAGATGGAAAAATCAACAGCTGGGAAAGCAACACATGGTCCTGAAGGATTTCAGCTTGTGGATCCTGCAGCCTGGTATCTGATCTTTGGGGCTATATTGGGCCACAGCCTACCGTTTGTTGCAATGGACCCACTGCAAGATACTTTAATGTAGGCGTCAGACTGCAGGGCTGCACTCCCTGAGACAATAAGCAGCTGAACTGGAGAGGGAAACCTTGTATCTGTGCTAAAACCCTGAAGTCTATAATCTCTACAATAATAATAATAAATCACAAATGAAATTCTGAACATGTGCTGTGAAGAATAGTCACATAATATTTCATAGAAATCCTGCATAGAAAGAGAAAATACAATTGTTAAAAAAACTAAAATAGATTTAAATAATAAAGTTTCAAATGTGTGAAATTATTGTGAAAAAAAATCATTTTGAATCTGTGTTTTGTTCTCTGACATCAGCTCATTTATTCCTTACAAACCTGCAGATTGATGCAAACTCAACTGAGATTTGATTCTTTGAAGTCACATTGGTGTTATTGTTGTGTAACATTACAAAAGGTGATCCTGACTTTCACTGCTGTGAGACAAGAAAAAATATGACAAAGAAAATAACGATCTCCATCATGATTAAATACATCCACACCGCAGGGAAGTGGGAGAAAACACGGTGGAGTGAAAATGTTTGCCCATTTGCTCAGGGACGCGCACATCTCCACCCACCAGCGCAGCCCCTCTGCTCCTCCCTGTCACTGTATAAATCTAAAACATCCTATAGAAACATCTTACCTCCCTCCTTTGCTCCTCAGTAAGTTTCTGTCGTCGTATTGAGTTGGGTTTGTTAGTATTTCTGTCCGGTTTGCTCGCGGCTGTGCGCCTCCACCATGCGGTCCAGTGCGTCCTCCCCTCTCTGTTGTGCGCAGCAGCAGCAGCAGCAGCAGCAGCAGCAGCAGCTTGGGTCGCACTCTTCCGGGATGTCCTAATTAAGCAACACGGTGAACCTGAGAGCCTTAGAGACCCAGACCCGGACTGTGACTCAGTGAATTTCCCTTCTGAAGCGGACAGATAAGCTTGAAAACGCTGCTAAAAATAGATGTCAGACCGGGTGGCGGTCCCTGCAGGGGTCTGTGTTCCTTTAACCTTCATGTGAGCCTTCACTATAGCCTCTTCAAACCTGGATAAAATGGGAACATCTGGGTTTCTAAATGCTTCAAATCCTGTTTAGGAGCCCGCAAAAAACTAAATGGGTAAAAATGAAAATAAAGTAGATAATTTTAGATATCTTGTAAAATGCGTTTTTATATTGGTGCCTGATTTTTTTTGACAACATGATAGTGAAGGAATCTTTAATGTGAAGAAAAGGATGACATTAGAAATATGTCTGAACATTAACAATGTTGCAGGAAAAAAAGCAGCACAACAAAGTAAAAGGTGGCAATGTCAGAAAAGAATAGATATACCATGGTGATGGCAGTATCATTCTGTGGCAATGCTTTTCTTCAGCTGTGATAAGGAAGCAAGTCAGAGTTTATTTAAAGATGGATGAAGGAAATGCTGACTGTCCAACCTTTCAGCAGGACAAAGAGCCTGCTGAATACATCCAAAAT
Organism: Phalloptychus januarius; assembly: GCA_902982915.1. Lineage (NCBI taxonomy): Eukaryota > Metazoa > Chordata > Actinopteri > Cyprinodontiformes > Poeciliidae > Phalloptychus > Phalloptychus januarius. The sequence continues at coordinate 1,960,687 of CADWAE010000478.1, forward strand.
TACAGACTGCAATTAGAAATAGATGACATTACACTACAGCTTAGATGAATGTAGAGTATATTCATGTGTTACCTGGGAAAAGTCCAGGCCCAAACCCAACTGAAAATCTGCTCTGTTTCACAAAGAAGGGGACAACACTTTTGTCTCCAAATGTGCGAAGTCTGTAGAGTCAGACTCTATACGGGCTTTGGTTGTTTCCTGAACCCAGAGGTTCAGAGGTTCTCCAAAAGTTACATCGTCAAAGTTGTGCTGAACATTCAGGGAATCTTCAGAGAACATTAACAGATTGTTAACAGAAGGTGGCGCTCTCAGTGTTGATTGTAATTTGCTGAACATTCCCTTATATTTAAAAGAAAAAAACAGCAATCTGTAGATGTAATCTTTAAGAAACTAACATTTAGACTAAGATAAAGCAGTTTCTGGGTTCCTGTTTGAGGTTTTTTCTTACTGATGCTGCGTCATAGACACGCTCCACCAGCAACATGTCGCCATGTCGCTTCTGGTTTCACCACTGACCAAAATACTCCTTTAAGCTGAGTGAAGCCAGGCAAAGGAGGAGCAGCTCACTCCCTTCTGTGTGGTTTATTGATGAGAAAATGAATAAATCATTGATAGACTGACACCTCAGATACTTTATCATGTGTCACTCATTTCCACACAAACCTGGAAAAATCTAACGCAACGAAGCACGGAGTGTTCAGTTTAACTTACTCACCTTTATTATTTTTATTTCTTACATCTCTTATTTTGTGGTATATATTATATTGTGATAAGTAGGAGATAGATTGAAATTTAAAGTGTGTTTCATGAAAACTTGTCTAGTATTCTGAAAATGTGAACATACAGTAGAAAACAAATAGTAACAAAGAGATTTGAAACACCTAAATAACAATAAAAATATACATGCGTCTAGTATACACAGGAGGCAAATTTAGCATAGCGGCATAAAAATAAAATAAACAGAGAATGACCAACATGCGACACAGATCTAAGATTACACACATAAATGCATAAAAATATACATAAATAGCTATTCATGTGTTAAACACTTTGAAGATGTCTGGGCGTTTGGTTTAAAGATGGGTCAGCCCGAAAGGTTTTCTGCATTTCTCCTCCGAAGGACTCAAATATGCTTCTGTCAGGAACATCTGTTTCACGTTACCAGCTGCTCCTGCAGCAGCAAACTTAATGTTCCTTTGTATTAGCCATCAATCTGCTGCTGCACAAAGAACAAGGACCTGGTTTCACTTCATTTGACAGAGCTGCATGGGATTCCCCATGTCTCCTGCTGGATTTAAAGGATTGCTTCATCAAATTGTTAACCATCTTTAAGTTTTAAATGAGTCGGTTCAGTGCAAACTCACGAAAGGTGGCTTTTTTAAGACAGTAAGCATATCCTATTCAGTATTAAATTTTAATCATTAATACTTCCCATCAGTCTCCAATGTACAAATTGTTTCCATGTATTTGGTCAAATACATGTTTATAAAACAAGAAGTATTATAAAGCACATTTTCGCTCTGAAAATGAATTTCCCATGAATTGTGAATCCAACGATACGATTCATAATTTAAAACATGATGCAGATTCTGTTTATTTTCTGCAGACAGATCTTAAAGCACTTCTTTGTTTGTCCTCCACTTTTCCACCTTTGTCCATCATTTTAAAAAGATGCAGGAGCCATTAGACTGTGTTTATGACTGCTGCAAACGGCCTTTTAAGGTTTGAGATTCTTAAAAGACTCTTAACTTATAAAGTAAAACTTTTGAACAAATGTTAATTAGTTGTGAGACTGCACACACCCAGATGTATGAAATAACTTTAAAAAGGTGCAAGATAGTCAAAAAAAAGGTGCAATACCACAAAAAACATGTCTAAGCAGCACAACTGTTTGCCTTATAAAGTAACGCATAGGAAAATTTTTTATTATTTATCATAAAACTTGGTATTGTTGTAGAGTGTGGACCCACTTGTACTTGTGTAAACTGTATTTTAGTTTTTCTAATATTTAAACTATGACGATGTCTTAATATTAACATTTTTACTTCTCTTCCTTATTTTCTAAAGAAGATAAAGAGGTCCCAAAATTGTTGAGATACATCCTGAGAGAAGAAGAAAAAGGAGAACATGTTTGTGTATGAGTAGCTAATAATCACAGTGTGTCCCGAGAAGAAGTAAACACCAAGGAAAACACCAAATTTTCTTCAAATATAGAACATTTTATTTCACTTCGATTACATGCGGCTGAAATTCTGAAGTAAAAGTTTACCATAAACGCTTTAAAAGCCTTCATCCACTGACAGTGAAAAGTTTTTTTGTCATTTACTTTTTTTACATATTTCCCTTGTAAGAAAAAGTTCAAGTATAAAAAATTCCCAACAGTGTAAAACAGCTAATTTGATGAATATGAAGCAACAGAAGCTACTGAAACCCGACGACGGCTATACATTCTAGTAGAGAAAAAGCAGCATTTTTTGCTCTTTTCTTTTTTTAAGTAAAACTCCTTAATAATTCCTCCCAGCTAAACGAAGAAGACTCAGAGTCAACCTGCATGCAAACAGGTCTGCATTTAAATGCACGAAGCTATTATTTAATGTTTTGTTCTAAAAAGTCAAAAAAATAAAAAGTACAGTGCACGTAACAAATAGCTTCTACATCAATATTTTTGGTTGAGCAGGTTAATAATAATAATAATAATAATTAATCATAATAATAATGATAGTAAACTAATCAATAACTTATATTTGCCTTGAGATGAGTACATAATAATATTAATAACACAGTACCTCCACTAAGTCTCTACTCTTAGAGTGTCAACAACCCGCAAAAATAAATAACTTAAATAATAGATTTTTTTTTGTCCTTTTTCTGGTTTTCCTCTCATTTAAATAGCTGTAAAAATTTAAGGCACACAGACCAACATGACATCAACGAGAAAACCCCTATTTTGTCCTGACACACAGGCCAGTTGTCGGGTTAGCTTTGGAGAAAGTGTGAGTGCGTACCTCAGAGGTGGAAATGCTGACGCGACTGGAGAGAGAGAGGGGATGGGGGTCAGGTGGTTTGGGGTCGAAGCTGGGGCCGAGGGGTTGAGGGGTGCAAAAGGCCCGGCCGGGGATTAAAATGTGACAGCTCAACAAACAAGCACAAACGGTGCGTTCTTTCCAGAGAGATCCGTCTGTGCGGCGCAGGAGCGGCTTCGTCCACCGATCCCCCCAGCAGCTGCCCTCTCCATCACAGAGAGAAACGCCACTGTGCTGCCTTTGTCTCTTAGCGCTCTGCAGCCTCTGGATGCATGAATGTGAATGAAATGTGGAAAAGCAACAGATTTAGTGTTTGTCATTGTCTCCCCTCTTTTGTCAGTGTTTCTGTTGCCTCTGCGAAAGCCCGTCCCTCTCTCTCTCTCTCTGAAGTGACATTTTTCAGTTTTGTTTCTTTTCTTTTGTTGATTTGTTTGCTTTGCATAGGTCAATAGGTTAAGGCTGAGTATGAAAGGAAATGGGACATTCAGCATCAGGAAGATCATTAAGGTAGTTCTTCAAATGTGTTTTTGACACAAAGATGTACGACACCTCGACTTCCAGACAGAAATGTAAGAAAAAAATAATCGCTAACACATTGGAAACGGTTTCATTTCCCTGATTATCAGAAAACATTAACTCAAAGAACAGAAAAAAATACAAGGAGGACCCTCAATGTATGATATTAACAAGAATAATAAATAAAATAGTAATGTTATGAGGGTTTTAAATAACCAAATAACACTTTTGAAACATGACAAGTGGAAAAAAAAGAGGCTATTCTTCAAACTAACGTTAGAGACAGCATTAGGACTGAAAAGGCCTACATTATACCAACCACTGGGCCCCTGTCACTCTACTCTAGAAACTACCAGTGACAATAGCAATAATAATAGTATTCATAGTAATACCAACAGTGATCATTTCCATAGTTTGTTCTGCAACCTTTTTTTCATTTTCAGCTTTTTTGTTCAGATAAAGCACAGCAAGTTGGAAAGTTCCTATCCCATCTCACTATTGTCATCACCATCACCAGCTTTTAAAGGACTTCAGCCTTGGCGCTGACCCGGCTCACCTTCAAGGCCACACCACCCGTCTTCTTTGTAATACTTCAGCTGGGACCAGCAGCGGACCATCCCTCTCTTTGCCTGTGCAACAGTTGCAGCCGCTGCTATTGCATGCGGTCGGCCTGCAGCTGCTGAGCCTGGTACTGCCCGAAGGCAGCCGCCGCAGCGGCGGCTGACCCCGGGGCGGTGGCAGCTAGTGGCTGCTGGACTGCAAAGCCGTAGCCAGTGGTAGCCATGTAGCCCGGTGCGGCCGGGGAGGCGGCGTAGGGATACTGCTCGTAGGCCACAGCCGCAGCTGCATTAGCTGCTGCGGAGTACTGCGCGTAGGCAGCCCCAGTGTAGTCGATGTAAGGAGAGGTGGCGGTGGCGGTGGCAGGTGCAGCGGCTGCAGGCTGCACATGGGGGATCACCACGCTGGGCTGAACGAAGGCCTGGGGGTACACATAATGGGTCGGGATGCTGTGGGACAAACACACAGACATATGTGACAATTCAGTGTTTGCTTGAAATTTGGCAGTCCAAGAAATTCACCCTGAAACTGAACTTCACCACACTGCACCTGAGCACGCTCCTCACCACTCAGTTCAGTCAACAGCAACAAAGAAACCCCAGGTAGTAGCAGAAGAGCATAGGGTTGCCAAAATAGAAAAGCCAGAGAAGGTCAACGGTGAGAGTAACTTTAATTAATCTGATTAATTTATTCTCCTTTTGAAGTTTGTTATAAAAATACAATTAGTGGAGTTAAACCTTTAATCTACACATTATAACTCATATTTTTAATTCTCTTTGTAAAAAAAAACAAAAAAACTCTGAAGGCCATATTGCCATTTAATACTTTGTGGTTTCAATTTTAAGGTATAAAATATATGATTTCAGAAAACCAATTTTTCTGTGTCTGTAATTAATTTCTTACACTAATTGTTTAAAATACTCTTCAGTATTTTACTGCACAAATACACTGGCTGGTTAACATAATCAGGAGACTTTCAGCTGGATCAGCCTCTGACTCATGAGCAGCTCAGCTGGAAATGTAACACCTAAGCTCCACCGGGTCGAGCTAACAATACTCTCTGCTTTGGAAGTTGTTCTTGCGTAAAGTTAGAAATATTATTAAGTAATAGGGAGGTGTTTAAAAAGAGAACAAACTCAAAAGAAGCACAAAAAGCTTATAAGAAATCTCCTAATCTGTGATATATGGAGACATGTCGGTGAAGATTTTCAGCAGATAACAGGAAGGCTAAACGAACTATGGCGAAGTTCGACTATTTCATCCTTTCAGGATTCCAACCTGTCTGTCACTGAGCAGGCGTGATCTGAACTGAGATCTACAAATTAAAAAAAAGATCCTAAGTTCAGGGTCTGTAACCTGCAGTTTGTCACAGCTGCAGGGCGGTGAAAGGCAGAGAGGGGCTTACAGAGCCAGGCTGTGGGTTCAGGGGACAGAGATGATCCCAGGGATACATTGTAAAAATGCCACTGCCACTTTGACAGCTGGACAGTTTTAAAAAGGGACACTGCTGGCCATTTCCCCCTCTGTGTCGGGACAAAGAGCTAGAGAGGCAGAGAGGGGAGCCGGGACTAGGCTCTGCACCAACAGGGATGTTTCGATTAAATAAACAGTTCTGAACAATGAAAGTATTCTGTCCTGCATGACATCGCCTTATCCCGGACCAGAATCTCTGCAGGGCCTGAGAGCCCGGTGTGAGATGAGGGATTAATAGGACTGAAATCCAGAGTCAGTTTCTGACTGATTAGGCTCCTCCTCTTCAAGGTAAATGTGGGTCAGAGATGAAAGACTGATGGAGAGACTCTATCATGGCAACCCTATTTTAGAGCACCACATTTAAACCAAATAAATCTCAACCACAAATTTAAAAAATAAAAAAAAATGGAAAAGCAAGTAAACAATGCACGACAGAAGAAAAAAAACAATATCAAAGCAAATTAACCCAATTTTAAGATACATAAAACATGGAAAGTAGAGGTTAAAGCTATGTATGGATCATGTAAAGTAACTAAAGGGCAAAGCTGGTTTATCATAACCAACACACAAACATCTACTTTTTCAAAGGCGAGAAACAAAATTCCTTTACCAAAAAAGTTTTTTTTTTCTTCCCTAAATCTAATTTGGAAACTCTCAAAAACAGCAATTTGTGTCATCATGTGATCCTGAAACTGTACTTTGAAGCCCACGCTAATCAATCTCAGCAGGTCCTGGGTGCTCTTCAGGGAGAGAGTCAGCCAAGTATAAAAACTTCTACATGTTACTCTACAAGAAGAGCCTTTAACACTTGGAGAAGAGCTTTTGAGAGGAAGTAAGCCTCGTCTCTCTCTCTACATTTTTATGTAGATATATATATTTATATATATGTGTGTGTGTGCGGGCGTGGGTGTGTGTGTGTGTGTGTTTATGTTTATTAGGAGCCAGTGCATTATCAATATTGAAACAAAAACTTGGAGGAAACCAGCTTTCCTCCATTAAAACTGCAGACAACAAAGGCCTCCATGGATGATTTATTGTGTATTTTTACTTCAACTGCGACGCTTGGAATTCGTAATTAAAAGCCCCAAATTAGTTTAGCATGTTCAAATGAAGTGCATGGAGACTTCGTATTATCCGTCCATGGATGGAAGATGATGCACATAGTAATGATGTATGTGAAGCATTAGCTTCAACACTGTTTACTTAACCTATAAACATGATGGAGTCATTATTTCATCCAATGAGGCAGCTCCTGCCATTTGTCTCTCATGGTTTCTCCCATTAACATTTTTACAAAATGTAGGAGGAAGCTGTGCTGCAGCGGATAACCATTTCCTGGCAACTACTTCTGACTGACTAGTGCATTTTAAAATAATACTGCTGCTGTGAGTGTTAAATGTAGATCTGGTCAATCAATTTGTAGGGTATGGTACAAGTGTAAACATACAAAGACATGGTTGTCCATGTCAACTGACTGACTTGGCCAAAAATAGCATTAGTAAGAGAAGCAGCCAAAAGCTGTTAGAAGAGTGACAAGAATCTAATTTTTGTACAAAAACAACAACAACAACAACAAAACATGAAAGGTCTCATTAGCTTTGCAACAAGCCATGTATTGGGATATAAAAATGTGATAAAACACTAAATTTAAACTTACGAAGTAATTTAGACTTTCCATGTCCTAATCACACACTTTGTGCTGTTCCAGCAAATAAAAGATTGATAACATTTAACTTAAATATAAGAACCTGCTGATGTAACTCTAATTGTGGCATTTTCAAGTAAAAATATACAATATTAGTGATGTAACAGCCAGGTCTTGATGTTTATGTATCGACAAAATTATAATTATTTACTGCCTTCCTTTGCTACCAGTTTAGCTTAATTTCTGCAGCATTCCCATTTAAACTTCCACATGGTCCATTTATCGACTCCAGCATCACCGATGGCCCCCATCATCCAACACACATACACACATACACCCAACTCAGAGCTTTATGCAACTGCAGTGTCAGCATTCAGGGCTTTGTGTGCCACAATGGGAGCGCTTGTTTTCTTTAACACCACGAGCCCATGTGACGAAAGCTCGCAGTGAGAGAATAAGAGCGAGACAGAGACATCCAGACATTTGTTTATCACACTGGAGACTTTGGTGAGCTGAGCTAAAACGAGCATGGTGGACAAAGACACATTAGCACAATAGGATCCAGAACCTTTGTGCGCTTGTGAAAGTGGACACACAAGCATCCACCTTTCTGTTAAAGGAACCTGATCTTTGGTGCTTTAAATTGTGAATCTGTGTTATTTTAAGGCAGTGACGAGGCTATGAGTACACAGAAACAGAGATGTTATCCTGAAAGCAGAGTGTAAAGACTTTAGGGAAAGTGGGGTGACTCAAAGAAAAACCACACACAAAAGATTCATCTTTTAGTAAACCAGAAAACACATGAGACAGCAGATACCAGAAAACAAGTAATAAAAACAGCAAAGAAAAACAGCAAACAAACAAAAACACTTTGTTTTAGTGTGGTAAAGTTGCAACTCTTCCACAAAAACTTCAAAAAGTAAAAAACAAAACAAAAAGAAACACCCCAAAAGTTCAACCAATCCAATTTTTTTTTCTCTATTTTTGTTTTTCCAACATGGCACACGGTTTAGCCAACAGCACCCACTTCATTACGGCACACCAAGCTAAGCTCTACTCAAATACAAAACCAACAAATCAGAAATGAAACCTACGTACATGAATCTGTAATCGCCACAGCGAGAGCTCGTTTGTGCGCGATTGAGTCTACGGGTTTTTCCCTGGTCTGATCTGAGTTTAGGCTCGCAGAACGGAAAGCTTAAGCGAGAGCGAGCCTGTCGAACCAGAGAGAGAACATTGAGTCAGGCTGCAGGTTTCCATCTTTAATCCACTCAAAACATTCACACTGAAAGACCTAGAGTCCTGCAATCTACATGATCTGTGTTATGATCGACAACATATCAATAATAACCCTAATATTGTTGAATATTACTAGCAAACATATTCCTACCCATCAAGCTTTTTTACGTTTTGTGATGCTACATCAAATACAACAAAGTGATGCATAATTTTAAACTGAAACAAAAAAAGATTCATGGTTTTAATTTTATCCGAATAATATTTGCATGCATTTATATTCATACCCATTGAGTTAATATGTTGTGAAACCACTGTATGTAAATATCTGCCATCTTGGACAGTTTTCCTTCACAACAGGGCTCAAGTGTCCATACTTTGACTGGGCCATTTTAACAAATGAACATATTTTGCTTTATACCATTGTAACTCTATGTTTAATACTGTTGTACTGCAGAAATGTGAACTTCTGTATAATCTTAAAACTTTTCCAGGTTTTCTTTCAGGGTTTAGCTTCATTTTGCCATCAAATTTTACCAGCTTCCACGATGCTACAAACATGATGTGTTAAACGTGGTTTGCAGTCTATACACTGCAAATTAAAGTGTATTTAAAGTTCATATTAAAGTATTAAAAATGTAAAGTTCAATTAACATAATACAATTATGTGGCACCTGTTGAAATAAAAAAATTAAGTCAATGATTCATTTCTTTGAGTGTAGGTAAAAATGTTCTGTTCTGTTTCTCATGTTTTTCTTTAAGTAACATCTTTCTTCTTATCACTGTTCAAAAAATGCCAAATCTGTTGAGTTTAAAGTTTTTTTGGGCAACAGATTACTGGACATGAGCGGTGGACCTGCACAGCATGTCTGGAGTTATCATCGGCCTCCTGGCTGCTTCCAATTAATGCTCACTGTTTGCAGTGGTGCTGTATTTTTAGAGGATGACTGAACATTGTTCTATGAGTTGTTCAAAGCTTGGAATATTTCTTTTGATCACTAGTAAACTTCTGAGGCCTTCATAGGACAGCTGCTTTTATACCACATGAAAAGTAACTTACAAATGCATTTTATTTAGGGGTAGAAAAGTAAAGAGGGCTGACTACAAATGCATGCAACATTTTTTGAGTTTCTTCTTGTGAAATCATTTGAAAACCACTTATCCTTTTCTGTCCACATATCAATTATTCACATCTCTGTAGCGTTAAATTCTAAAGAAATACAGGACTGTAAGGAAACAGTTTATTAATACTGTTGTAAAATTTTATGATCCACAGCCATCGATTAGAAAAGACAAATTACTTTTTAATGTCATAAAAACAAAGACTCCAGTGATTCCTTACCCATAAGGCCTCTGGATGAACGCAGGGTGGATTTGGGGAACACCGAAGGCAAAACCTGCAAAACAAAACAAAAAACAAAATGAATAACTTCCTTTCTGATGAACAGCTTGATTACATGGTTCCTCCTCAGGAAAATAGTGCAAAACAAACAGGTGAGAATGAGGCTGAATTCACCTGGCTGCATCACACGAGGTTTAGCCCCCAGGTAGGCCAGGTTTACATTGGCCTTCCTGCCATCGATGATCGGGTTGGGGTCCTTGCAGGCCCGATCGGCGGCAGAGCGGTCCACCATCGTCACCTTATGGAGAGGAAAGCAGAGGACAAATCAAAAGCTAGCTTTAATTTAAGAGATCACACAGGAAAACAGACAAAATCAATCATCTGGTGGAGCGTAAAAACCATCCATCCATCCATCCATCCATCCATCCATCCATCCATCCATCCATCCATCCATCCATCCATCCATCCATCCATCCATCCATCCATCCATCCATCCATCCATCCATTTTCAACTTTACGTGTTGCTTTCTTTTTATAAGAAAGCAACTCTTTATATTCTCTTCCTAGATGTAATTTTAGGTTTTATAGAAACGTCAGCAATGAGGAAAATGAAGAAATGTTGGTTTGGATGTGACTGCTGCTTGTACTCACAGAGGTAGTCAGGCTAATGAGGCAAAAGTTGTTTCTTTACGTTGACCTGGTTCAGCTTTAACACCAACATCACATGCGATGAAAGACCTCACTTGTGTTTCACGATTGCAAACAAAGCAGATGCTTCTATTGTTAACATTGATCCAACAACCTCACAATAAACGGAGGAAAAGGTGGACATCAATAATAAAAAAGTCTAATCTGGATACATCGCACTCGCCGATTTTCTAAGGAGGCTTTTATGAACTGGAACAGGAAGTGGTTTATTTAGTCATGGGAAGGCTGACACCTTTTAAGGGTTATCCCTCCTGCTCCCAGATATGATTTCTTTTCTCACACTTAAATGTTTCAGATGCAACACATTTTAATATCAGACCAAAAAAAATCACAATTACCAGCTGTGTAGAGTCAGCAGGTCCCATCAAATGTTTGTTGTAACTAGCACTGAGTTGTTCTCATCACATCACATGAAGAGAAAGTTTGAACCACAAAAAGCATGGATATCACGTTTAAGGTCCCTCCACAGCATCTTAATTTTATTTAAGTCTATACTTTGACTAGACCACTCCAAAGGTTGTATATCGACTAGAATAGAAATATCTTTTATTGGAAATTTCAGTGCAACAGCAGCAATGTGACAGGCAATCAAAGCAAATAGATTCACACAAAGATAGAATATTTAAAAACAGAATTAAGAATAAAGATACTCTACAGTAAGTACAAGATTTCAACATAGACACTGTGTAGTTCTAATAGATAGTGTGTGTCGGTTCAAAGGGAATTTTTTATTTTGTTTTTTGGTTCATTGCCTTTGGATCAATGACATACAGCATAACCTAGCCATGCTCCATCAGGATTCTCTGCTAAAGAGCAAAATTCATGGTTCCCCCAATAACAGCAATCATCACATCGCCACCATGCTCTTATTCTGAAATGCTCTTAGTTTTACGCACCAAAATGTTACACTTTTATCTTATCAGTACATAATAATTTCCTTAAAGTCTTGGGATTGACATATTTTTCTCAATTGTTAAATGACTCTTTGTTCTTTTGGTTTCATCTCAAATCTCTTCCATGGAAGCCATTTTTGTCTCTTTCTTTTAGTCTCATGATGAACACCAGCCTTAACTTAGGCCAGCTTTAAATGCTGTTCTGTTTTTTCTTTTTTTGTGACCTCCGATGGAGATACTATGGGTAAAGATCACACTCAAGTGAAGGTTCACCATTCTCCCATATGTTCTCCATTTGTGGATAATGACTCTCACTGTGGTTCGCTTGAGTCCCAAAGCCAGAGAGATGGTTTTATAACCTTTTCCTGCCTGATAAGTATCATAGACTTTGTTTCTCATTTGTTGTTAAGTTTCTTGAGATTAAGAATGATGTGTTGTGGCATCTTCCAGCTTTACACAGTGAGAAAGGTTCTATTTAGGAAATAATAATAAACCTTATTTAAAAAGGGAAAATGTATAAATGTCACCATTTACTCTGATGTGCCTCATTATAGCACAATGAGATAATTTGCACCTGCAGTCCCCTGATAGGTCACAAAAATAGATATACAATATTAAAATAAAACAAAAAAATATAACAACTAAATATAATCACTTGAGTTTAGATATAGTTCTCCTCTAATTAATTAAATAGTCATTAAAAAACTGCCTTTTGTACTCAAATTGTGTTGATATAACATAAAATTTCTTTGATAACTTGCAACTTAAGTGAGGCAAAAACTCACAAATGTCCACTGAAAATAGAGAATGCAGCTCCAACTTCAAAAATTGCATTAATTAGTCGCAAATAATTGAATTAAACTTATCCAACTTACTTGACAATTAAAGGATAGGCTTATTTTAATAACAAAATAATCTCTTTTTCTAAAAGTTGGAGCTGTACATTCTCTCCTCAGTGCACTTTTTAAAGCAGCCAATAAGAGTTTTTGCTTCAACAAGTTACATCAAGTATCTAATGCGTTAAAATGATCAGTCTGGCAGATGATGAGGATGATATCATGATGTTTCATCTAAGCTAAGGTTAGGCAACATTCATGACTCCACAGTGAGACTATCTCAGCCCTCAGCAGCTGTCAGCGCCCTGAAAACAGCGTGTCCGGGCGCAGAGCTGCGGCGCAACAAGTTGTGAGATTGCAGCAGAAGCCAGTGACAGATATAAACGGTGCCTTCTTATCAAAACATAAACAACCCATGACCAGAGGCAGATATATCACTGTTGTGAAAGACAGGCGCGCAGCAGGGGCTGATTTAACCAGCCTGTGCCATGTAGAAACGGCGCTGTTTGTACATGCTGCATAGTGTGTGGAGCTGAAGTTAAGCTGTACTTACAAATCCATAACCTCTTGACTTGCCGGTCTGTCTGTCCGTGATCACCACAGCCTCTTCGATCTCACCAAAAACCTCAAAATATTTCCTGAGACTTGAGTCCGTGGTGTGGTAGGGAAGACCGCCGACAAAGATCTTCGTGTAGGTCGTGTCCTTTTGCGTGGTGTGCATCGTTAGTGCAAAAAATATTTAAAAAAAATACAGTAAACGGGAACTGTTTTAGAAAAACAAAAGTAATCTAGTGCAAAGTGTCCTTATCAATTCTTCTTTGGGTGAGAAAAAAAATGGAGGAGATCAGCAAACAGTTGTCGACAGTGATGGAGCCTGGAGGTAGATTTTATTCTCGCCGCGGTTAAGAGGCAGAAACATGGAGCGGATTGTCCCAGAGATGAGCATCAGGTGCTTCCAGCTCTCCTACAACAACTCTGCTGTCTAACTTAATAGGTTTGGGACCCATTCCTAAAAGCGTCGCCTCTAACTCCACCCAGCTGCTCAGCGGACCGCCCCACACACACACACACACACACACACCCACACAGACCGGAGCGCACTAACAGCTGGACAACCAGGGTAAAGATCCAGAGGTGTCCTTTCAGTTACATTTTATGTCACTTTTTATATTCTTGTTCTTGTGTTTATGTCTTTGTGGAACATAAAATGTCTTAGTAAAATGCTTATGTTTATGTCCTAAAATAGGTGCTATATAAATAACTTAACCGCAGCTTGAAGTTCTTGTTGCTTCTGGTTATTTTATGCTTCTTTTTTTTTTTATTAAGTAGGCAGGTGAAGCACCAAAGATCTCTCTTATGCAGGGATTTCTGCTCTTACTGTCTTAATTTTCACTATTTTATGACTTTAAGATAATTTTACAGCTTATATGACTCTTGTACATTAAGTAAACCTCTCAGTAATGTATTTCAAATGTAGCCACACACAGAAGAAATGTCATTCTCTGTACAGCCTGATGAGTGACCTACCTTGATGCAGCCAAACATGAATAATTTATATCGTAGTTTCTCTTATACTTTTCTCCCTCTCAATGCAGCTCTTATCAAAAGTATTCCAAGCCTATTTTTATTTATTTATTTACATTTTGTCACATCAAAATGTAAAAACCTTAAAGTATTGCAGTGAGATTTTATGTGACAGAGCAACAAAGAGTAATAGTTGCAAGGTGAAAGGAAACTTTCACATGGTCCATTTTCTGAAACATAGATCAAGAATGGTCATATTGTACAAAGAGTGTCTGTAAGCATGAATTTTCAAGTCTTGCCACTAAATATTAATTATATTTAGGCTTGGACTTTGAGCGGGCCATTGTTTATTATTTAATTTAAATAATTCATTGTAGTTCTGGCTGCATTTTTTTACAGCCATTGTCGTATTGGAAGGTGGATCTCTGACCCAATCTCAAAACATAATCCTGCCTCCATCATGTGATCCTCAAAGTTCAATTTCCCTCTCAACTAAAAAGATTTAACAGCAATGTATATTTTGTGATTTCTTGTGTTTGACTAGCACTTAAAATGCGAATCCAATCCTTAGAGGTTTATGTTTGGCAAAACCTGGAGAAATTCAAGCGTCATGGATACTTTTGCAGGCCTCTGTTTCTACCCAGGGGGAAAGTAAAGGTTGTATTTAGATTGTCTTTACCGATAACAAAAGCAGGACATACTACGTGCTTCATTTTTCTTCTTTTAGATTATTTATCTTTAACACAAATGTGTATCAGTTCATCTCAACAGTATCACAGGAGCCTGCAGTCTTTGTCACATCCATCTGAATGTAAGCTGTTGCTTTAAAGATCCTCCACGTTTCAGTGAAATGCAACCCGATGCAGCTTCTTACTACTGGCTCTGTTTTATTAATGCAACCACACACCTTCTAATATCCATAGAGAATTGTGAATAAAAGGAGGGGAGGAGGGCGTGTTTCAAGTTTCTTTAGCTTGACAATGAGGGTCCGCTCAGGTTGCATACCCTTATTGTAAAGCTGCGTGCTCACTCATCTGAATCAGCTCATTCTTAAACAACATGGAGTTGACTTAGACAAACAGCTCTAATTTAGACTGAATGTCTTGATGGATTTAACTCTACAAGGATCATAGTTTTAACATATCGATTCAGATCTTAATTAGCTTCAAATTTCCCCTTGGTAAAAACCAGTCAGAGGTTTGGGTTAATTGAGTTTAATCACGACAAACAGAAGTGAGAAGCTTGAAACTCAAAATGTCTTTGGACATATCACCTCCTGTCCTTCAAAGCTAAAATGTAAAAATATGTTTTATTCCTGAAAGTGTTAATGACGCACTCCTTGATTTGTTTTTCCCGTCCTGAAAAATCTGAAGATTGAAACTCATAACTATCCTGCATGTTTATCCGAATACTTCAGAAATAAACCTTATATCTTCTGAGATTAAAATCTCCCCTCTTAACGCTTATTTTACAGATTTAATGGCGTTACTTGAATGAGTGGGAAAACATGCATTACTCGCAGAAACAGCGCCATCTTGTGTTGAACAAAACAACTGCTCTACCTGTCTCTAAAAAGTCAACGAAACACTAACAAGAAGTCATTTAGTTTTAAGGTGAGCTCATAAAATCATGACACAAAGCCCTCATTGAGGTACATTACAGTTCAGTAAAAACAGAGTTCACTTGACCCTTTTACATTTGTTTAATAAGATCCATGTGGCCAACAACATCGTCTGTGAATGTGCAAAGTGAAATCCTTTGGCTGCCCTCCTCCCCTCTCTCGCCTATGAAGCCCTGATTAGAGGCTCCGTCATGTGATAAACTAAAACATCTCATCCTTGTCCTCTGCACATTGAAAGCTGGAGTCACTCTCCACTTCCTCTAAAGAATCGTGGAGCTCGCCTGGCCTCAGCTCCTCCACCACAGTCACCTCCTCTTCCTCCATCCTGCCTCCCTCCAGGTGATCTCCCTCCTCTCCAATCTCCTCGCTTCCTTGCCTCATTTTTTCCCCCTGGTGTTTTCCCTCCATCCAGTCCCTGCTGTCTCCTTCGGCCCCTTTAGCCCACTCTCCTTCCACGGCTGCTTTGCGTGGGCCATGGCCGTGGAGCGCAGAAGCAGGAGACGGCGCGCTGGCTGCTGGGAGCTGCAGCGACTCCACAGGACTCGAGGTTGAGTCTGTTTCCTCCTCGGCGCTGGAGACGGGAGCCGGTCGTCGACCTTGTGACGTGTTTGTCCTTAAACGGGCCTTCATTTCTTCTTGCTTCATCTAAAAGACGATGGAAGGAACAGATCTTTATGTGAGCGAGAAATGAGACAAATTAGCTTTTCCATGTTTTTTTAAAACCACCAATTTTATGAAATGACAGGAAAAGGATACATTGCTTTATTTTTGTGTTCCTAATAAAAATTTGAAAAGTGTGGCCTCATTTTTTAAACACCCTCCTTCATTCGGATACCACCGAAAAAACAGCATCATTATTAAGCAAAGGAATGTTGTGGAAAAGTTTAAAGAATAATTAAGTTCAGGGCTTACACACCTTTTCCACAGTAAAATTCAAACACTTTTTAAGCATTTTCAAGTCTTCAAATTTTGAAAATAAAAGTAATGCGAATTAACTAAAAAAAAAAAAAAGGAGTATTTCAATTCACTATTATGACATAATTTACTACCACAATATTAACTACAGTAGGAACGAAGTACACTACAACATAATAAAATGTAATGTTTTGAAACGTCTCTCTTACATTACATGCATCCTATAAACCTGACTGCTCAGATAAAATTACAATAAAATCTCTAAAGACTTTTCTCAATACGTTTTCTGGCATTTAGCAAATAGAAATCATTTTGGTGATTCTAACTGACCTAAAACAAGATCAATTTAATCTAATTTAAATTTAATTTAACTTCCTTTTTATCTTCAAGTAACTTGCTTTGACTTTAAATAATGCCTCCTGATTTACATTTACCAAACTCTGCAGTTTGAATATCAAGCACTTTTAAGGACTTTCCTAATCTTCCAAACACCTAATTGAATTCAAGCACTTTCAAAGATTTCAAGCACTGGTATGAAGCCTGGAGGCGACACAACAATATTCTAGGATTTCAAAATCCAACAGAAAAAAGTGAAGCCAGTCTCCAGAAGTGCAACACTATAAGATGTACTCCGAAAGACTTGCAGCTGTAGCTGGAGTAAAAGGTCACATATACTGAGTATTGACCCAGAGGGACTCAAAATGGAGGCATGCAACACTTTCTCATATTTATTAGTGACATTTTTCTCAAAGCCATTTATCCTTTTTCTGACATTTCACAAATATGAGTTGCACAGCATCCCTATAAAACAGGTTTGTGGTTGTAACATGTCAGGAGGAGCATGTGACATTAACATTGATCCAAACACTCCACCTTGCGTCTCTCCTCAACCAGCCTCATTTTTTCATCAAACTCTTCTCTGCTGTGGCTTTGACCCTTTTTGGCCTTCAGTGACTCCAACCTGGCAGGAAGTCTTCTAGTGACACGTCTGGATTCGTCCTAATAAGACAAACACACATTTTCACTACAATTACTTTGGTTCTATGATGGTTCTATTTTGAACCATCATATATTTGACTGAAATTTGAGATAAATTTGAAATGTTTCTGGTTTTGTTTGTATTTTAAAGGGGTGTTCATTGAACTCAGTTATCGATACTGAAACTCTTTGGAACAATAAAAGTCTAAAAATATCATTTGATGTCAAATGAATAGGAAATTCTTACAACTGACCAATGTTTAAGCTCAAGATGTATCAAAGATAAATTCCAGTTCTCACATTGAAACAGGTAATAATTGATTTTTTCAGCCAGAGAAAGTGAGGCTCCCACCATGATGCAGTAGGCAGCTCCACTGTCTTTCTCCCGTATTTGTCCCACTGGGATGATGCCCTGATTCCACAGCTCTTCCAGTATCTCCACTGACTTGGGACGCCCCTGTACTGTTACGTCATCCTGCAGTAAGCCCGGCTCAGCATCTGTCAATTCGAAATGTCATTTCTCCCCCCCTCCATGCAACATGACAAGGTTTGTTTTTTCAGCTTGTTTGCAATTGAAACTCACCACTTGGTGCAACACATTCCCTGAGGCTCTCCAACGGTAGAGGAGAGATTTTATTTGGTAATCCTGCAGGTAACACCAGATGGTCTCTGTTTTCCATCATGACCCCACTGTCTGTTGTGCCCTTTGACCTAGCTGAGTCACCACGTCCGCTGGAATTAGATCCCGCTTCATCCTAATACAAAGGAGAAAATTACGACTCAGGACTTTACAAAGTTATCCCTACACTTCCTGAAAGTTTTTACTGATGCTGTCATAAAGCAATGAAAATGTTAAGGTGAATAAAGATTAGATGATCTTTTAGTCCCCCAAGTGGGAAATTTAAGTGGACTGAACAAAATAAAATAAAAGTAACAGAAATGAAAAACAACAGAATAAAAAACAGCACAGTGTAGAAAGAACACCATATGAGCAAAACTAAATGCATAAGTACAAATATATCCATATATATTACATAATACAGTAATATTATATAATATTATATTATATAGTATATATATACATATTATATATATATATACATATATATATAGTTTAAAAAAAACTTTTTTTTTACTCCACCAGCTGGTGCACAACAATTCAACTCAAACGACTGACAGTTTCGAACACCTCTGCAGGTAAATAGCGCCTACTTTCTCCAGAGTTTGCGCCACTTAAAGCAGGTAGAAACACCGAGCATACCTCGTCCTTGCTCGCCTCCGTCAGCGGGTGAACCACGACGCTCGTGGAGCTTGAACATCCCATCTTTGGCAGGTCAAAAAGCGGACGGATGAGAAATGTGTCGCGTTTTTACCCCTCCAGTTTGTATGCAATTACCCGTCTTGCATACCTTCACACAGTCTCTGTCTCCATGGGCCCGACCGGTTGCTAGGGCCCGTTGCTACAATAAGTCTGACCCGGTTGATACCCAGGAACAAAACAGAGAGCAACCAGCGAAAACATCTCTGGGGATAGTATACACACGCAATTACTGCAGGTCAAACCTCTATGGAGGTCAAACAGATAGGAATCTGATTGACTGAAAAAAGGTTTTAGCTGGAAAAAAAACGTGGAAACAGCATGTTGATGTTTGAATGTTGAAAATAAACAAAACCATTCATTTTAAAAAAAAAGAAACAGGACAATTACTACTTGACATTATTCATTAATTTGAGTTTTTTTTGTTTGTTTGTTTTAAGGGGGAAAAAAGCAGCTACATTTAGTTTGCATTTGTAAATTAAGAAATATCATGAATTTTAAAGATGTTAAACCTGATGATAAATGACTAGTTATAATTGCTTCGGTCACAAATTAACTGTAGACTCTAAATTATTTATTTAATGCATATTTACCTTGTATTTTTCAAGTAACAGAAGCAAGCTAAGGCCAGTTTACTTAAAAAAAATAATTCACTTTTATTTGCACATGACTGATGAGTAATAAAACACAATATGTCAGTATTTTTTAACTAATTAGATAGGTTTGATGAGGTTTCAAGAAGCTAATGCCCACAGTTTTGCTTCTCAACTCTTTTTTGTTTCCTTTTCACATAATCCAAGCAGTGTAGATTTAGAAAAAAAAACCCCCACAAATTTCTCTGTAAACCCAAACAGAGATGGACACTCAAAGAAGACAAGTTAATATAAATAGTGCTAGGCATTTTATTGGCAGTGCAATGTGAATAGGACTATAGGTGGCAGCAGCTGCATCTACTGCATGTCGGGGTGAGGGCTGGAGCACTGTGTGATTCTACAAAGCCTGGGTTTGTTACCCACAACCAGAGAAGTGTCGATGGCCAGCCGGAAGCTCTGGTGGAGGGCCTGGCACTTCCGCGCCACGTCAAGTGTTTGAGCGTTTTTCGTCAGTTTGTCCTCCACAAAGATCAGATGTCTCTGTGCCACGGCCAGGTTCTGCCTGTGAAGGACGGCAGCAGGAGGGTCAGTCGGCAGAAAGTCGGGCGACAGACGGATTAATAAGGGAGCGGAGAACTTACTGGGTGAGCTGCAGCACCGACTGAAGACCAGCAAGCATCTTTGCCAGGTCCTGTCTCTCCAGGACGAGAGCGTTATGGGGCTAAAAGAAGGATGAGAAAAACCCGGTTATGATTTGTTCCAGTTGTAACAAAAACAAAATCAAACAATACAACCGCAACCCTCTGGCTGCAGCACCTACATTGTCCAGGCAGAGCTCAAATCGGGGTCTCTGGTTGAGGATTTCCAGAAGGTGGGTGATCTGGTGCAGCCTGGACTCACAGTTCTGAATATGTTGGAGCAGTCTCTGTATGTCTTTGTTCAGATCAGAAATCTCTTGCAGGATCTGGAGGTTATAGACAAATCAAGGAGTTAAATGACCACGTTTGAGATGCCGTGAGGTCGTGAGAAAAGTTTCAACATGCCGACCTTCTGTCTCTCTAAGTTCAGTGAATCCTGGAGCTTGGTCAGCTCCTGGATCTTCCTTCTGAGAGCTTCTGCAGTGCTGTTGCGCTGGCGCTCATAGGCATCTTTCAGCTGCAATCGTCGGAAAGATGACAGACATTAACATGTGTCACTGAGATTACTACAGCAATTATTTTAGTTATTTTAATGACGAATATCCAGGATAATAAAATGCAACACTTATCAAAGCAATTTCCTAACCTGTGGACTTGCTCACTGGCAATGGCAATAAAGTGATTATGATTTTCAGTAGTGTCACATATTGTGTGGAGAAAAGATAATTTATGTTTAATTGACAGTTAGCATAATTGTTAACATATGAACCCCATATTTTAAGAACTAAAATGGACTGAGATCGTGGCGATATGCAAACTTGGGATTGCCTGAGAACGTCTCCTGTGGACAAGGAAAATGTTTCGTTCACAGAGGTTTTATGATGGTCAAAGGGGACGAAAAAAAGAGCTATTTGACCTCAATGACAAGAGGTATTTTGGGAACAGTCACCTATAAAGCATGGTGATGGACCATGCTTTATAGCTTTGGAAACTTTGACCCAACATGATAATGATCTGAAACAAGCAACAGAACCAAGTATGTTGAGAAAAGGCTTTTTGTAAATCCCGGGCACAACTATAAAACATCTATTTTGTGTCTCTGCAACTTGCTAAAGAACGTTTATCTAAAGATTATTGAGGATGCGTGTCTACATTTCAGCCTTTGTGCATAAAGACCCAATGGATTGATGACAATTAATGTATACACTTTACTGCCATTCCTCCCTTAAAAAATGCACAATTTGAAGCCCCCCCCAAAAAAGAGAGTAAGATATTTCTGGCTATGATACATGCATCTAAACTCCTATCAGTAGCTGTAGATGTGACTTGCTCTTACATTGGCCAGGAGGAACATCAGGTTTGCCCTGCAGGCGGACGAGTCCTTCAGCAGGTTTTCAGCTGTGAGCTTCAGGTTTTGGCAGTGAGATAGCCACGTCTCATAGCTCACATGGTTTGGTTTGACTGAGGGAGCAGGTATATGAGAGCATGGGGTGTCCACCTCAAAGGTGATACATTTGCTGGTGAGTTTGATGGCTTCGACCTTGTCTTGAAAATCATGCAGCAGCCGAGAGCGGACCGCCTTCAGAGCGCTGCAGCAGGAAAACAGAAGTCAAAGTTAATCTTCCTACTGAGACGCGCCAGTCTGATGAACTCAGAGTTTTCTCTTTATGTCTGACCTTAGCTTGTCGAGTAGGATGAAGATCTGCTTCTGCAGGACCTCTCTGCTCTCGTTGATCATCTGCTCCTCTTTCTTCAGCTTGAGGAAAACCGGGTCCTGTCTCATACCCTCCGAGCACAGCCCGCTGCTGAGAGCCACGCAGTCACTCAAAAGCTGACTGTACAGCTGTCTCTCCTGGAGACAGTGCTCCGTCGTGTCTTTCGCCTGAGGGCAAAGTCAATTTTACAAAAAAGTCCACCTTTGATTGCTGAGAGTTTGATTGCTGATGCAGGTACCTGCTCCACACAGATGATTTCTCTCTCTAGCCGCCGGATTAACTCATAAATATAGGCCTGCCAATGGCTGATCTCCATGTGGCGGGATGTGAAATGCCCCATGGTGTTCCGAATAGAAAAAGGCACCTTCAACGATAAAACAGAAAAATTATGACCAGATGAAAGACAGGCTACAGTGTCCCAATAATTTAGTTAAACGAAGGCATTTCAATTCATTCTATCCAACAAAACATCCCAAAATTCAGCAGTTTGGCTCAGCAGTTGGTCCTTACCCGAGCAATATTATTGCTATGCAGGGTGAAGAAGATTTCATTCAGCTTCACATAGTGGTCCTTCTGAGGTCGTGGTTTGTTGTATGACAGACTCATACCGTCAGCAAGGGCAGGGAGAGTCAGTTTACCTTCTGATTCCTGAAGACTATCCATGTTTAGATTATTTTTCCTGTGACATAAAAAAAGCAAAAAATGCACCAAAAAATAACCAAGAGAAAATGGTGAATTTGATTAAAATTTTTCATATTTGATCTTTAAAAAGTAACACTAAACACTCTTACTTACCACATTTGTTTGTTTATCTCTAAAGAAGGTGAAATTGTTGAATCTCAGTTCAATTGCAAACAAAAGTGTTGGGACAACAAGGAGACTGAGTAGAGCATGGAAGCCTCAAACGTTCTCCAAGGATACACGGTTAAATGTCAACAAAGTTAAAAACAAGTAGTGGTATCCAAGATTATGGTCCATTTTTGGAACAAATTAAACAATAACAACCTGAATTCTGCAAAGAACTACTAAAGCAAAAATCATTGCATTAGTTAAACCTGCCAAGTAAAATAAATGCGGCCAATATTTAGCAGAAAATTAAAATGAACTTAAACTTAGGACAGGTTAAAAAAATGTCCAACTTTTTGTGAACTGTAGTCGCAGATTTGCCTCAAGAAGCTTGATCTAACAAAAGTGTCTCTCATGTTTCACCTAAAAAGGTGAAGCTAAAGCCTAGGTTTGTGCCCTACATCTTTGTTTACAAGGTAAACAGAGATGTTTAACTCTTAGTTTAATGACTTAAACAAGATAGAGTGCAATTAAAATGAATAACATTAGTAATATAATATTAATGAGACTTGAACTCAAGCTGTAAAAATTCCACAGGCCCCAGAAAAACTGGAAAACACTTCAAGCAAGCTTTGTGAGACATGCAATTATATGTTAAGATATTCATAGATCCACAAAAAACAGTCTCTCTGATAATATTGAAAAAAAAAACACATGTTTTTAACTTGCTTTATAAAGGAACTGGTACTCACAATATGGCGGCAACGTTGACGTACAACCGACAATTTTTTTGCCTAATTCTATTGGTCATTGAGGGAAGTACATCCGGTTCGGATAGTGGAAGTGATTAATCGGGAGACCACACGGATTTTAACTACAAAATTCGACAAAATTATGCTAATTCGCGGTAAATTTTGCCGTTCTGAAAATACCTACCAACTTGTCGGTTGCTTTTACTGCTGGTATGTCGGAATAAGGTATGTGTGACGTAGATTTTCGGAGTTATTTGCCCATTTTGGTTTGTTGCGCTTTCGCTACATTAGGCTGTAATGGCTGCAAATGACTAGTATTTTGATGTAATGCAGTAGAAACCCTGGTGTTTACACACTGCTTGTAAAAAATATGTTTTTTCCCCCTGAAATATAAAAATGAAGCAGTGATCACCAGAACCTCGTAAGATAATCAGTTATGATCTGATTAAACCTTTGGCTGAGGTGGATTTAAATATGCTTCGAAATCAACAAAAGAATGGTTTCTCTTGAAGAAATTAAACGTGTGGAGTTTGATAGAGAAGAATGTGGATCTTAGAGATTTGGAGAACTTCTTCTTGGTAGAAATGTAATACCACTTGAAGGGATGCTGACAAAGAGAAGACTTTTCTAGTTTTCATATTTCAACCCCTGACATTTGATTTCAGTCGACTCATACTGGATAAATATCCCAATTAAGGCCAGATAAGTTCTTAAATTATGTATCATGGTTGGAAACTTTAATATTTTAACAGGATTATGTTTTGCTTTTCATGCTCCTATTAAATAACTTTGATTGTGATACTGTCACACACTGTATAAAAATAATTGTTTTCTCATCCTTTGATGCTGGATCAAACTATTTATTGTTTACTAGATCAGTTAGAATAACCACAATTATTTATTTATATTTTCATAGTGCAGGAAATATAAGATTTTTATTTCTTAGATTTTTTTTTAAACTTTCAGTACATTTCATTGGTATTTGGAATAATTTCCTTTTAGACTGCATAATTTGGATCAAGCATTTTGGGTATTCCTCCAAGGCTTCTCAAAAAGTTGTGATCAGGGTTTTATAATTCCTGTGCCAAATCTATGACGTTGTTCTTGTTTATAACCAGTTTGGCTGTAAGTTTTAACCTCCTGGCTGTTGTCTTGAGATTTTGCTTACTGGATTATATTTTCTGAAGTGCATCAGTCTCTCCTGCAGCAAAACACTTCCCACCACAAAACGCTTGTGCTGCACAGTATTTATCTGTTCAAATGTAAAAAGGTTCACATTATGAATTAAAACTTCAATTTAGCTTCATCAGACCACAGGATATATCTCCAAAAATTAAGATATTTTCCCCTGAGTACATTCAGAAACACATTAATCTTTAGGACACAGAAAGATGAACCAGACATGTTCAACTTCAGGCAGTAAAAAAACAAATCTATGTATCTTTTTAATCAATGCATGCAAACTTCTGGTTTCAGCTGTAACTGTTTATAGTCATAGTAATCCTAGTGTACACAAACCTCTTTATTTAACAAAAAAGCCACAAAAAAATCCTCTCATTATTCTTGCATTTTGTAAATGGAAGCAGTTCCATTTACAAAAGTAAGCAAACATTTAAACATTTAATTTGATTTAATCTCAAAGAACGTGTTGCGGTGTTTCTAATTAGATGTTTTTAACTGCAAAACAGAATAAAAATAGCATGCTGAGTTATAATTACGTTTGCCCTCTATTTTCAGGAATCTGCAATGGACGCATCACCTTTCTACGGTGTTCCGCCGATTGAAAGTGACGACAGCTGCCTCAGCGACAGCGCCAGCGACAGCGATGAGGACAACACAGCAACACCAAGTGACGACAGCAGCGCCGATGAAGACCCTGACTGGACTGACGACGCAACTGCGTGCACCAGCGCTGCTACGACAAGAAGGGCGTCAGCCGCTGCTTCGACGAAATGGCAGGAGGTCGTGTGGGACTCGGTTCAACAGCAGAGCTCTGCAAAACACTATCCTGTCTGGCAAGGCACCCTTCCGGATGCGGACGAAACCAGAGAACCCGTTCAGTACTTCCGAGACTTTTTTGACGCTGAACTTTTGGAAACGATTTCGAAACAAAGTAATCTATATTGTGCACAAGAAAATCCCAACAGTGCCCTTAAGTTGGATGCCAGTGAGCTCGAGCAGTTTATTGGCACTGTGATGTATATGAGTGTGATACACATGCCAAGGCTACGAATGTACTGGTCAAATGATTGTCGAATACGGCAGGTGGCCAACGTGATCTCCCGAGACCGATTTGAAGAAATCACAAAATTCCTGCACTTCAACGACAACAACAACATGGCGGCGAACAGCAGGGACAAGCTCTTCAAAATCAGGCCAATTGTTGATTCCCTTCTGCAAAAATTCCAAGCCATCCCTCAAGACCAGATGCTGTTCATTGGTGAACAAATTGTCCCTTTCAAAGGGAGATCCTCTCTGAAGCAATACATGCCAAAGAAGCCTCATCGATGGGGATATAAAATCTACGTGCTTTGTGACACAAAAGGCCTGGTGCATTCGTTTGACATATTTACCGGCAGAACCGCTCCTGAACGCGGAGAACCCGACATTGGGCCGACTGGAACCATCGTGCTGAAGCTCGCACAAGCCATCCAGCGTGCCGACGATCACCTGCTCTATTTTGACCACTGGTTCTCTTCCTTGGATTTGTTCGCTGCTCTTGCGAAGAAGGGGTTCCCAGCGCTTGGGACGGTGCAGCTGAATCAACTGCAAGGCTGCTGTTTCAGCACCGATTCCGACATGAAGAAGAAGGGAAGAGGGACGTTCGAAGAGAAAAAGGTCGTCTTCGGCGGTGCAGAGATGAGGGCGGTCAAATGGTTTGACAGTAAGGGGGTGATCGTTGCCAGCAATTTCCCTGGTGCCCATTCTGTCTCTAGAGTGAAAAGATGGGACAAAAAGTTGAAACACAACGTCTTTGTGACTTGCCCGAGCATCATTAGCCTCTACCACAAGTTCTTGGGAGGCGTCTATGCACTCAGCGCGCAAATTGCGTTGTGTCGCATCCAGGTCAGGTCAAAGAAGTACTATCACAGGTTCTTTTTTCACTTTGTCGATATGGTGGTTGTGAACAGCTGGCTGTTGTATCAGCGGGACTGTGATTCTCTGGACGTTCCAAAAAAGGAGCGCAAGGACTTGGTTGCTTTTAGAACATCAGTGGCGCAAGCGCTCTGCATGCAGTTCAATGAAAACTCCAGCGTAAAGAGGGAACCGCCTTCACCTGACGTGGAAAGGGAATTGCATAAGAAGAAATTTCGAGGTCCGACTCGAGCTCTTCCAACCATGGAGGTCCGGTCAGACGCCGTGGGTCACTGGCCAATGACTGACAGTGAGCGGCAGCGCTGCAAGTTCAACAAATGCAAGGGCCAGAGTGTCTACAAATGCTCAAAGTGCGGCATTCACCTGTGCCTCAACAAGCACAAGAACTGCTTCATAGAATTTCACAAGTAACGATAATTTCTTTCTGCAAATGAAGAGACGGCCAGTCGATCTCCTTCTATATTTTCTGCTAGAAAGTAGAATTCATGGTTGCATCAATTACGACGGGTCATCCAGTTCCTGATGGGTTACACCAGGAGTGTCAAACTCATTTTTGCATTGGGCCAAATCAAGATCATGAATGCTCTGAAAGGGCCGGTTGTGCCAGAACGTATTGATAAAATACCAATAAATTCTTAAAATTAAATA